>JAOXJP010019128.1:0-17388 GCA_025762735.1 Platanus orientalis | reverse complement strand
AAAAAAAAAAAAAAAAAAAAAAAAAAAAAAAAAAAAAAGCCCTATGCTTCAAGAAAAAATTGGACTTATCAGGTTTCTTTGGAAAATTTGTTTTTTGATCTTGAATCTTTAACCCGGAACCTGATCAGTATTTTTTTATTGTAATGGACACTTGAAATCTTAGACTTTGACTATAGAAAGCAAAAATTCTAAGATTTTTGTGAAAGAAAATCCCAGAAGGGGGGGGGGTGTTTCTACAACTCATGGAATGTCAGTAGACTTTAATTTAAAATGTTGACCAACATTTTATATTTTCCTAAAGCTAATGGAACGTTCTGGTTGAAGTGACATAAATGTTATGAAATACGTCAGTCAGCAGTTTCTTTTGGGGATTGCTTATCCCCTCTTTTTTAATGAATTTTCTCTTATTAAAAAAAATCCATCATCGTTGTGTTGGAATTTGTCAATACTGATACATCTTGTACGAAATCATATAAAATTTGTCAACTTTATATACAATATCTCAGGCTTAATGCAGAGCTTGTGAATCATGGATTGTCTACTAAGTCCAATTCATTTGATTTGCTATTAGTTCAGTTCAAGATGTTGATTTGTTATGTTCCAAGGCTTGATTTGCTTAATACATGAATTGAATTCATTCAAATTATCTACCGTACACAATGAGGAAAATATACATAGTTGTTTAAATTATTTGGTTATAAGGGAGAAGTATATGGTGATTATTAATCATTCAGTTATAGAGTGCCACTAAGTGGACAGCTGACCTTTGCCCTAAAATCATATCAATCCCACCACTTATTATTATTATTGTTGTTAAAATAAAAATAAATGAAAGCGGCTCAGTGAACAATTTGATGTGTTCATTCGGTCTAAACTATCTTAATTAATCCCATAAAATTACTTGCTCATGTCGCCAGGATTATTGGGCTGTAGTTGAGTCAATTCTTCAATTGTAGCAAATTAATTCACGATTACATGGAATAGAATTATATCCATCAATAAAAATAATATTGAATTGAATTATGTACTTGATTTGCTTGACTACCTGATTTGTGGTAAATTGTTAATAAAATTGGGTGTTGCTTGACTACCTAATTTGCGGTTAATTGTTTATAGAATTGGGTGAACAACATGTAATCAAGGATCGATCGAGTCTGATCCGATCTGGTCATGTAGATTGCTAGGATCAGCTGATCCTTGTCCAGGATTGGCTACCTCAGTAATGATCAGCCGGATCTGGTCCTATTTTGCTGATCCCAATCTTTAAAACTATGACATACAATGAATCTGGCAATTACATACCAAGTCCAGTGTTGGGGTCTAGAAGGATGGATGAAGCAATCTACCTGAATGAGTTCATTTGGTTTATTAGGGGTTTGAGAGGGGTGGGGCGGGGGGGGGGGTGCTAATATATTCGTTGATGCAGGATGCATGTACATTCATGTGCAATCAGAGATTTTAGAGTTTACACAAAGCAATGAGAATAAATAAACGAGATTTTTACTCTCTAGTCAGACCCGTTTTGAATTCAGTTAAGATAATCAAGTAATAAATCTACTCTAGATCAAGAGTTGAGCCAAATAAAGAAGTTAAACAAGATCAGATTCAATGCAATATATAACTAACTACTTGCAGACTTAAAGAAAACAGCAACTAATCAAGGTAATAAAGACCTAACAATCAAAGAACTAAAACAAGGCAAGGCTGAGGATAAGATGGTGTACAAAGGCTCTTGGGTGTGGGTTAGACTGGTTCAGAAAGGGGTCAATCTGAGGTCAAAATGTGAGTTTAATCAGGTTTTGTTCAGAGGTAAACAGCAGGGTAAACAATGGGGTTTATGCTGAGGATGGTTGAGACACAGGTGGCTAGGAACTGAATCTTAGTACTGAAACAGAGAATGTTTTAGGTATGAACAGGATCTGGGCAGGAAGGTATATGTAGGACAAAAGGGGTTGATCAGGTTCAGAACAGATGGAATAAGACTGGCTGTAAGGTTTACTGGGAAGGGTGCTTGAAACATAGCAATTTGGGAATAATTAGGTCTGCTGATGGTATTCAAAACAGAGGTGGAACAGCAAATTCTGTAGGTCAGGATCGGGGCTTCAGTTAAAGGGTAAACCAAATCTATTTCTGGGACTGAAATCAGAGTAATTCTGATCAGATTTCACAGACTGACAATAGACATTCAAAACAGCAATACCTGGGATTGATTTATATGGGCTCAGGAACACAGTTCAGATTTCACTCCCAGATATTCCAGCAACACAGCTGCAAGTTTCTTCAAATATCTTTAACTTTGATCAACCAAACAGTAAGGGAACTTTACATAGGGGCTGCCACAAATCTTTGAAGATGATATCTTGTCTTCTAATCAATCAAACAGCAAGGGACACAATCTCTGATGCAGCCACAAGTCTTGAAACAGAGATGTTTTAGTCTTGAACCTAAAATCCAATGAGAGACAGGTCTGGTGCTGCCACAAGGGTTAATATAGGTGGGGAATTCTGATTTTAATTCAGAACTTAAAGAGGGACTGGTTTCCTAGGTGCTGCAGGTTCTGGGATGGGTTAGGGTTATGATTTCTTGAAGAAATCAAGAATGAAAGGCTATGGAGAAGGGGACGCAGGTCTACACTTGGGAAAATAGGTGGTTCTTGATGGGAGATTTAATGGAAGGGTAGATTATGTCTGGCCGATGGGTTTGGTTAATGGAGAAATAAGGTTTTGTGAAAGAAAACAAAGAAGGGGAATTAGGGGATTGGGGTATCAAGAAGAAATCAATAATGGTGTCTTTATGAATATTGAAGAACTTAGGTGAGTACTTCAATGGATGATTGCAGAGAACAGCAAGTAGACAGAGAAGAAGGAGAAAAATTAGAAGAAAGATATTTACCTTGTGGAGAAAACTCTACCCCACAACCAAGGTAAACCCTACCTAGGTTTCAAGTTTAGGTAAAAAAACTTGAAAGAGAAGCAACCCAATCGTGGGAACCAAGGAAAACCAGAAATTTTATTGCTCATAACATGTTTCAAAACAATGGGGTGGGGCCTTCTTTTATAGCCCACGATCAGCCTTCTTAGACCCCTTACAGATTCAACTTTTAAATATGGAAACAATAAACTTCTAAATAAAAAAAAGAAACTCCCTATTATAATAAACTCCAAAACATAAAATATTTGCAACTAAGGACCTCTAATCTACCTAAATACATAAAATAACAAAACAAATAAAAGAGCACACTCTGCCCCAAAATTGGTCTACACAACCACACATGAAATAGCACTAAAAGTGCTCTAAATCAGTTCCAGCCATGGCCTATGGTCCTCCTCCAAGTCTCTGCTCGATCCAAAGGATGAGAGTTTCTCTCCTCCTATGCTGATAAGTCCTAAGGATGCCGCGTGGCATGATATCCTCATCATTCGTGTTGGGTAATGAGAGTGCGTACACACACTTTCATTCATTAACACCAACACAATCAATAAAATATGCATGTATACATGTTGATTAAACTGTTAGCATAAAATCCTTTCTCCTTGAGGATCACATTTTAGTTATCTGATCTTTGGAGTTACTTACATTGATACATCAGGGGAGAAATTATCAACTATATAAATCATTTTCCTTTAGTGTCCTTTTCTCTCTCTGATGTACTATTAGGCTTTTGTTCTACATATGGTTGTGTTATAGTTTGTGACTCCATCTTCTGCAATGCATATGCAGAAAGCTTGCTATACTTGTTCACAGTCAGTGTCAGAAGACTTAGTAGCACCAAACCTCTGTAAGTCAGTATTAATATTCATTTTAATTTATGCGTTAGTTGAAAAAGATCAGTATCTACTTATTATAACCTAATTTTCTGTCATCATATTCAGAACTTGGAATATTTTATAGTTTCATGGAGTACAATGATGGAGCTCTTTCCATTTGTATGTTTGTTTATCCATGCTAAGCTCTTAGATTGTTGATTACAGCTATGATCTGTACTTGTTATTTACAAACTTATCCATAATTTTCTTTTTTGTAGTTAGGCCATTTCTGGTAAACTAAGTAAAATTAATCTGTTTAAGTTAGAATTTGTCTTGTATTTCTGTGTAAATTTATTGATGGTGCTTGTAAGCCGATAGTGAGTTCCATCTAAGAGATCGCATGAGGAATCAAAACCAACAAATAAATATATTTTTTGGAGAGGTAAAAAGAAAATTTTAGTTGAAGGAAAATGGAAAAGCAACATCACCAAGCTGCTGAAAGGAAAGCAAAGGGAGGAAAAGAGAGAAAAGATAAGACAACAGACCAACCAAAAAAGCAAAATTACAACTCCTGACACCAAATAGTCTTCCACTCCCTTTCGTAAAAAATCCACCCTAATTGAGAGCCACTTGAACAAAGATCTATAAATAGAAAGGGACAACTCCACCTGATTCTTCCGCTTGCCCTCAAAGAACCTTTTGTTCTTTTCCTTCCGCAAACCCCAACAAATCGCACCTGGAAGAGCCGATCAAATAACTGAGGGAAGACTCTCTAGATCACTAGATCACTGATCCACCAACCTGAAATCAACTCACAAAAGAGGTTAGGGAAAGTCCAGGAAACCCGAAGATGAACGAGAAAGAAAGTCCAAATCACATTCGCCGTAGCACAATGAACAAATAGATGATCCACAGATTCCTCCCCCCTCAAGCAAAGACAACATCTATTTGTCAAAAGATATTGTATATTGTAACTACCTATACAATATCTTTTTTTTTTTAAAGGATAAGAGACATTTTATTCAAGAAAAGCAAGCTTCTAAAAGGAGATAATTACAAGCAGGGACAACATAAATAAAACAAGATCTACAACACTTTCACTCAGGCCCAATAATTGTGATTCCTTCCAATGACGGACCAACAATACAATCCCAATACATCAATCTGCCCCAAAAAGTATCATCTTCTTGGCTTTAGAGAGAACTTTATAGCTTGGTTCAGTGTAGTCGAATTCCCTTTTGTTTCTTATGAGCCAAAGAGCCCATATATCACTGCTGCCAGGACAACCCTCCGTATATGTTTCCCCTTTTTGAAAAAAGCTTTGGATCTCCACCCAAATAATACTCTTAAAATCCTTTGGGATCACTCAACATTGACTAAATTCTTTCAACATTGCGTACCAGATTTCTAAGTAGAACTGATAATGGATCAACAGATAGGACACATTGTTCTTGCTTGCATAGCATAACAAGTACATATTAGGGGAGATAAAAGCCTACTTTTTATTCTTCCTTTTTCTAATTTATTTTTTTCTTTTTCAATTTATTCAATGTTAAAATCTTTTCTAATATTGCTGTCCATCCACAAAATTGTACTTTCAAGGAGATGGGATTGAGCCAAATGTCTCTCCACGGAATGGTCGAGGAGGTGACCCTATCCAGGACATTGAAACAGGATTTTACGGAGAACTCCTCCACACCCAAGGACTTACATACTCTTCTATCCTCCAACCCTTCCTTTTCTACCTGGGTTCTTTCTATCCTGCCTAACAAACTTGCTATTGAAGGGATTTTCCAATCGTTGGGCCAAAATTTATTACAGTTTTTTTTTTTTGGGGGGGGGGGGGGGTGGGTGTGTGGGGGGGGATGGTTTAAACCATACCCATATTTTTTTATTTTTTAGGGCCTACAAATCAGATGTTAAGTATCAGATATTTCTGAATTTTACTCTTGGAGTTTTCATAGGCAAAGTCCATCTGGTGGTGGCTTCTGTTCTGTTGGACATTTTACACTTCCAAACTTTGTTTGTTTGGGTACACTTGCCTAGTGATGAATGTTTTGTTTGGGTACTCATGCACAAGACTCTTTTAAAACTGCTAAAAAAAAGACTTCTGGTTCTGAACTATCAAAGTTGGTCCAAATGTGTAATTTTTTTTTTTTTCAATTTTATGTTTTTGTATTTGTATGAGAAAAAAGAATTTTATTTAAAAAGGGGAAAACAAGATTGGGACAAGCCGCACCTTGAAAGAAAACAATGGCGACAAAACAGTCCCAAAACTCACCAACACACTCCCCAGCTTGATAAAAACTTTACAGCCCCATTACACTCCCTCAATATAGCTGCACTACCCATCTGTTCACAGCTCTTATCTGTTTTAACCCAAAAAGCTAAATTATTAAAGCTCTTCGGTCACTCGATAAGCATGCTCAGTACAGTCATTGAAGACTCGATTGTACCACTCTTTACCAGACCAGCACACAGCTGCTGGAACCATTTGGCAAATGCATCTTCCATTCGGGCTCAAAGCTACATTCTTCCAACTAAAAAGAAGGCTTTCCAAATTTGGAAGAGATACCCATATTATCCCAAACTTGTGCATAGTAGCACACCAAATCTCCCAAGAAAAATGGCAATGAAGACATAGGTGAGGTATAGACTCACCACTTTGATAGCATAAGAGGCATTTATTTGTAAGCTGCATTCCTTTTCTTTCTGAAGTTAGTCAATTTTTGATATCCTCCCCAATGTTGCTGTCTGTAGAAAGAATTGAATCTTAGATGGAACTTGCTAATATCAAACTTCTATCCTAGGGGAAACCACCATTGGGGTCATTTCAATGAAATTGTAGCAAGACTTCACAACATGCTGCTCTTATTCAGAAAGCAGCACCTGCAGTTATCTTGATCCCCTTCAGTAGGACAAGAATTTAAATTCTCTAACATGCTAATAATTTTCCAATTTTATGTTATACTTCATTTTCATGTATGTACACTACATAGGACAATTTATTTATGATTCATATATGCTGTGTGGTCACGGAAAATATCTAACATTTCCTTTGAGTTAGAGATTGTGGAAACACAAGTAGATTGAAACCATGCTCCCAACTTGATACAAGCAAATTTCAAAGAAGGATCTTCTTCTAACTGTGGAAATTGAAGTTCCTGCATGGGAACATACATGATATAGGATGTTTTGGGCATGGTATAAAATATCTAAATTGATGGATATTGTTCTTGGGAGTTATGGAAATTTTACTGAAATCTTTCAAAATAATAGAAAATTTGTGGAAATTTTGCTATTAATCACAGTCAAAAGTTTTAATGAAACTTCAAGAAGCATGGAATATTACATACTCAAGACCCAAAAAACTATAAAACCATCTATATGTAAGTTAATAACATAGATAAAGCTACCAAATTTATAAAAAAAAAAAGAAAAAGTTAAATGGCTATCACATAGGTCATATTGCTGGACTACTTTTCCTTATAATTCATTGTAAATGAGTTACAATGGGATAAGTATTCAGGTCGAGACAAATAAACCATGGGGTGATACTAATTTGACTTCTTTATATTTCTCAAACTTTGTACCTAAATATTCAGCCAGGAGTTTTTTTTTTTTTTTTTTTGAAGAATTTTTTTAGTCATTTTTTCAATTTGGTAACCTTGAATTTGATACCAAGTTGTGTCTACTCTCTACTAAATTCTTTCATATGTACTTGTACATTGAAATTCTTGGTATGCTCCGATACCAATAGGATTTCCTATGTTTATACCCAACTATATCCTAGAGGGGGGGGGGTGAGTAGGATATGTTACTAATTATTTTTCTTAAAACATTATTTCTCTTTTTTATTAACTAAACCACTTATACCCAATTTTATCCAATTGCTCTAATTAATGATGTTCAATTAATCCAATCTAAATTCTCAAGTTATATGACAATGATATTAATTTGAACCCTTACTTGAGATTAGTTTTCACAATTTAAATTTACCCAGTTCAATGTGCATAATACAACATGACATGAATTATAATGTTAGGATCTAGTTAAATTTAGTTGTGTGATGGATATACCTATCAATACCACAATGAATACAGATAAGTCACGAGCCCAAACACACAACCATCAATTTGCACAGGTGTTCACAATAGTTTTAACACACTATGAATGCTATCATAGACCACGGGGTTCCGTCATGCACTATAGCGAACTATAGCAAAGCGGGAATAGGGCTGATACCGCTGATAGATTCATTGAAGGTCAGTCAATCACACAAATAACAATTGCACAAAGTCATAAAGAACACCAACATATATAGTGGTTCGGCCACCCTTCGGTGCCTACGTCCACTCTAGAAAGCTCCTCACCGAGCTACTTGATTTTTTATTATAGATTCAATTAAAATCTAATGTAGGAAAAAATAAAAAAACTATCAACTCTTACAAAACCTTCCAGGAATCCACCCGTTTTCAAACACACTTCCAGTGGCTTCGACGGAAGTAGAACTCGCTTCCGGTGTCTCTGACGGAAACCTCAACAAGTAAAGATGGAATTTTGACGATAAAATCAATCACTCTTAATAGGCTGATGTGCCAATTACGTCTAGTTGTTGTAGAGATCTCTTCTAGATGAAGATTTCACAGATTTTACTCTTATTGGGCTCTACTTAGAGTTTTCTATGGTTTTCAAGGATTGGTGAAAACCCTAATCATGGCCAATACTAAGATTTACCAATAAAGATTACACCTAGGTTGTGTGTAAGCTTCTCACAAAAACTCTACAAGATTAGAGAGCAAGAACTCTCTTCTTTACAGAGAAAATTAAGAGTTTTTCTCATTAATATTCTTCTCTTTGTCATTCATTTTTTCTTTGTTTTTTGTTAAGGTTTTCAATGAAAGATTGTCTTCAAATAGAGGGTTGAAAAACTAATTTGAGTCCCTCCAACGGTAAAATGGATTTGGATAAATATGCGTGAGTTGGCAAAAAATTTCCATTTCAGACTCTCTAGATCAATCCAGGACCAGACAAGATTTGTTGAATAAACTGGATTTGTTGGATCGATCTTGGGACCTTTTGGATTGATCTAGACAGTCTGCACAGAACCCTGTCTTAGACAGGTTTTGTTGGATCGATCTAAGATCCTTCTGGATCTGTCCAGTAATGGACTGGATCGATTCAATAATAACTCCAAATGGAAGCATGGTTGTAATGGTCGACGATGGGAAGAGGATGGAGCAATTTCTCCAAAGGGGTTCCGTGGAAGGAAGGGCAAACTTGTCCGAGGGGATCTCAAACATAGGGCTAAATCTAGAACTGAGATAGATTCTATGGGAATAGACTTGGAGGGATGACATATTGTAGGGTTTTTGAGAAAGGCAAGTCCTACAAAGATGCTATTCTTGAAGGTATCATCTGGTCCTTAACATCAAGCCTATAGGTAGAGGAGGTAGGGGATAGCAAGGTGATTCTCTTTTCTTGCCAGGACCTGGAGTCAAGGATGAATCGGCTGCAAGCTTGCCTGGTTGGGAGGGTGGTTGGGGACAATCCAAGCTCCTCTACACTTTGACAATGGGGGAAAAAGGCATGGAAGATGGGAGGGTAGTTGCAGGTGTGGAGGTTGGTGAAAGGCTTGTTTCTCTTTTACTTCCCGTCGGCGATGGAAGCTAGGAGGGTGTCGAACGAAGGGCTTTGTAAGTGGGGAGGGGGTGGTCTTCCGCTAGATGTTTGGTATCCGATAACAGGATGCCTTAGTAGTGCTGAGGGTTATTGTCAGAGAGATTAAGTTGAGGAGGGAGGCTGGATATGGGTCTTTGAACTCCTGACTCATCTTTGGGGAAAGATGACGTTTGAGAAGTTAGGTAACCTATGTGGGGGGATGATTGATAGTGCGAATCAAGACTCTGATTCTCTTGAATGGGTGAAACTGAAAGTGAGATGACCGAAGCTAGCTCTTGAGTCAGTTTGGTTTGTAGATGGGCAGTTGGCTTTTATGGTGGCGATCTAGAAGAGTGAACTTCCTTCTTACTTGTTGGCTTCGGAGTTCCATAGAAGGTTGGAGGGTGGCAAAAGACTCTCCAGCGGTCCAGTGAGATCCAGTGGGTGGCGGGACAAGAAGGATGGTTTGAATTTCAAAAATCAAAATTTGGAGTTAGGGCACCTAAAAGGAGACCCTGCGAAGAGGTGGGAAGGAAGAAGACAAGGACCTGGGTGGTTGAACCATACTGGTGAGAGAGTTGAGGCGAACCGGACTGGTTGGAGGTGGATCCCAACAAAACCATTGAACCATAAACATTAAGTGGAGTAGTTAATGGATTGGAAGGTGAACCCAAAGCGGGTATGCAAGCGGTTCGTAAGCTCGGTGAGTTGTGGGCCCATAGAGAGAGGGGCTAGAAATGGGCCTGGGAATTGGGATAGATCCCTTATGCGACGGCCCAAGCCTAGGACAAATGTTAGGGGCCAATCTAGTGAGTGTGGGAGGGCTTCCTTAAGGAGAAGAGTTAAACATGATGGGCTGAGGGTTGGGGGTGGGGCTAGGCCCAATGTTCGAGACCCCATTTCGAGGGCCCATTCGAAGTTTTATAAGAATAAGGTTTCAAAGCCTGATGTCTGAAATTCAACAACTAGGGAGAAGGAGAGGAGATCATGCCGAGATGACTTGGAGCAATAGCATTCAAATGAGAAACTGAACTCAGGTGTGATGGTTGAGGGTCGGAAAGCGATTAATGGTGATCGTGATCCTTAAGGGGAAAGCTGAAAGCTGGTGAGAGGTGATTATGGGGTTCCCAAGAAATCTGGCCATCTTTAGGAGGGGCAAAGATGTCAGAATGGTATCGTCATTAATGATGTGGAGATCAAAGCTTTGATTTCTCTTCACAAGGTTACTATTTAGCATATTCCAAGGTCTATCAATGAGATTGTTGATAAGGTAGCAAAATTGAGTGTTGGTCATAGGGAGGAGTTTAGCGGGGAGGCCCTTCTTGATTGCTAATGTAGTTCTTTTTTCTCTGTTTTTACGCCTTTGGGCCGCGGTATGTTGCCGCCTTGTATTTATGTTTTTCCTTTTCTTTTCTAATAAAGTCATTATTCAAGTGGAGAAGAGGGAGCAGTGTGGTACGGCCTTGGAGCATATGGGCAAAGGTAAGGCTAAGGTTACCTCAGTTGTCTCGAGTGTGGAAGAGGAGGAGGAGGATTAGGACTTCGATGCCGGTTTTGATGATGGCGGTGCATTGCTGGAGTTACGATCAGCTGGTGTTGGCTATAATCGATCTTGTTCAGTTGAGAAGGAGCAAGTGTTAGGGCCTGTTGGTGTTGATTCAAAAGGTGATTGTTTTGAATTTTATACCCAGCGGTTAGAGGTGGCGCGAAGGAAATGGGGGTACTATACAAGCTTTATGGATGATTCTCTTGGATGGGGTGGGAGGTTGGCAAGCCTGGGGGAGTATGACTCGATAGCTAAGGCAGAACCCATTCTGATGCTTCCCCCTACAACGCATTCGGATTAGGTTGTGAAGAAGGTGGTTGAGGTGAAGTGGAGATTGGGGCATTCATTCAAAAGTGTCGAGTAGCAGGTTGATGATTTCTTTTGGGAGATTGAGAGGATGAGAAGCTGGAGTCCTAGAAGGAAGGGAGGGAACCATTGAAGAACTAGGAGTAACAGGCGGAGTCGAGAGTTGAAAAATCTACACTCTGATATTCAGTTTGATAGGGAGGAAAGGGCTAGAGAGAGGAGGGAAGAAGAGGGCGTGGTTAGTTGATTTCTTATGATGAAGATAAGCATTTGTACTTGGAATGTTAGGGGGCTCGGGAGGGTTGAAAAACGGTGGGGTCTGAAAGATATGGTGAGAAGGTGGAAGGTTAGTGTCTTTTCTTTGTAGGAGATAAAGGTTCAAGTTGTTGATAGAAGAATGGCGATGGATATGTGGGGTAGAAGGTCTTTTGATTTTATTCATAAGCTGGTTGTTGGGAGGTCAGGTGGGATTCTAGTTGCTTGGGCTGCGAAGGTTATGGAGGTTATTGATCAACGGATTGGTGCTTACTCAATATCAATTTTAGGGCGTAATAAGGAAGATGATTATGTTTGGTCTTTTTCGGGTGTTTATGGCTATTGTGATCCGGTTGAGTTTGGTATTCTTTGGGAGGAGCTAGGCAATATTAGATCTGATTGGGATGTGCCTTGGTGTGTGGGTGTGATTTTAATGCAGTTAGATTCTCGGGGGAGCGGTTAGGGGGCCACTAGGATGACAAGGCATATGCGACAGTTTGATGATTTTATTTAGAGATGGGATATGGTGGATCTTCTTTTGCAGGGGGCCACTTACACTTAGATTAATAACCAATATATTCGGGTTAGTAGCCAATTGGATCGCTTTCTCCTCAGTTTGGAGTGGTTAGAGCTAAGTTTGGTTCTTTCCCAAGAACCATACTCCTATTCTTCTTCGGGCTTCCTATCCTAGTTTAGGTCCTCGACTATTCAAATTTGAGTTAATGTGGTTAGAGATTCCTGGTTTTATGGAGCTGCTTAAGAGGTGGTGGGCGGAATTTGTGGTGGTTGATTCGGCTAGTTATTTTTTTGCGCAGAAACTGAAGCTGCTCAAGGAGAGAATTTTGAAGTGGAAGCAGGAATTCAAGGGGTTGGAGGCTAGGAAATTATCTTGTCTGAATGAGATGGAGAAGCTGGGTCAAAAAGGGATGAGGGGTGATGTGGAAGAGCATGAGACAAGCCTATTGTTAGACTCAGAGGTAAAATATAATAGATTATTAAGAATAGAGGAAATTTCTTGGAGGTAGAAATCTAGGGCAACGTGGCTTAAGAAGGGTGACCAAAATACAATTTTTTTTCACAAGATGGCAAATTGGAGGAGCTCAATCAACAGGATGAATAGGCTTTTGGTTGAGGGGGAGTGGATTTATGACGAGAGTAAGATTCACAATGTTATTGAGCAATATTATGTGGAGCTGTATCAGGATCCAATTCCTTCTCGCCTAGTCTTGGAAGGTGTGGTGTTTGATGGTGTTTCTGTGGACCAGTGTGGTTAGTTAGAGAGGCCTTTTTTGGAGGAAGTGAAGCTTGCTTTGAATTGTATGGAGGAGGATAAAGCTTCGAGTCCGGATGGATTCCCATTTATGTTTTTGAAGGTGTGTTGGGATGTGGTGGGAAGGGAGGTTATGGCGGTTTTTGAGGCATTCCATTGTAGGGTCCAATGGTGGAAACATTGAGTGTGACTTTCATCACGCTTATTCCAAAGAAGAAAGGAGCTGCTCAAATTAAAGATTATTGGCCTATTGGCCTAGTGGAGTGCTTGTATAAATTATTGGCTAAGACTCTGGCTATTCGGCTCAAGACTATCCTCCCTAACATCATCTCGGAATCTCATAATGCTTTTTTTTCTTGGAAGAGATTACTGATTGTTCGTTATTGGCTAATGAATGTATTGATGCAATGTAGAAAGTGAACTGGGCGGGTATTATTTGCAAAGTGGATATGGAAAAGGCCTATGACCATGTTAATTGGAGCTATCTGGATTGGGTTCTTGGTCAGATGGGGTTTGGGCTCAAGTTGAGGAATTGGATCAAAATTTGCATTTCCTCCCCCTCTTTCTCTGTCTTGGTGAATGGCTCTCTAAAGGGCCTCTTAAAGGCAAGCAGAGGCTTAAAACAGGGGGATCCGCTCTCCTTTTATCTATTTATTATGGTGGTAGACTTACTAGGAAAAATGACTTCCAAAGCGGTGTCCTTGGGTCTTCTTACGGGGTTCCCATTGCCTGGGAGGGGCCTTCTACTTCATCTAGTTCGTAGATGATTCTTTGTTTGTGTTGAACCTCCGCGTTGAAGGTTTGAGAAATTTGAGATTTATTCTTTTGATCATGGAAGTGGCTACGGGTTTGAAAATGAATTGGTGTAAATCTACGGTGAGCCCCTTGGCCGAGGTTCCCTGCATTGGTGAGATAGCTTCTATTTTGGGGTGTGATGTGGCCAAGCTCCCAATTTCGTATTTAGGACTGCCTCTAGGTGCAAAATCCAGTTCCAAGGTGATTTGGAGCCCTACTATTGAGAAGATGGGAAATAGGCTTTCTAGCTGGAAAGGGCAATATCTATCTAGAGGGGGTAAGTTGGTGCTTTTGAGAAGTGTTTTGTCAAGCTTGCCAACTTATTTTTTATCACTTTTCCAGGCCCGTGTTCAGTCCTTAATCAACTTGAGCAAGTTTAGTAGGATTTCTTGTGGGATTCGACCTCAGAGGTGAGATCTATTCATTGGGTTGGAAGGAAGGAGGCTTTCAGGCCTTTGGATGAAGGGGGTTGGGTATTCATTCTATTCGGGCAACTAATAGAGCTCTCCTAAATAATTGGCTATGGAGGTTTGGAGGCGAGAGGAATGCTCTTTGGTGGTGTGTGGTGGCCTCCAAGTATGGGGAGGATCAATTTGGCTGGATGTCTAGAATGTCGAGTGGGGCTGCGGGGTTGTGGGGTTTGGAAGGGTATTTGCAAGGAGATGGATTCTTTTTTCAGATTTGTTACCTTCAAGATCAACAATGGGGAATGTGTTGTACTAGACAGCCGTTGCACATTCTCTATCCTTCTTGTTATGGTCTTGCGGTCTAAATGGGGTTTAGTGAAAGAGCATATGGTTAGATCGAGTCTTTTGGTCATTGAACATTCAGCCTCAAAGAAATCTTAATGATTGGGAGATTGAGGAGATGGGGAGTCTTTTGGAGGTTTTCGAGCATGCTGAGATTGGGGATGTGGGGATGCAGGACGAGTTGTTGGAGTCTTGTTGAAGAGAAAGGTTTTACTGTGGCATCCATGTATACATCCTTATGTCTTGTGTTGGAGTTGTCCTCCCTGGGAGCGTGTGTATGAAACAGGTTGATTCCATTGAAGGTCTCCTTTTACTTGTGGGAATTATGGTGGGATAGGGCCTCAACGGTAAATAATTTGATTGTGAGGGGGATGTTTATCCCAAATCGGTGTTGCTTATGTTTGGATGCAGCAGAGTCGTCGGGTCACTTTTTTATTCATTGCCCATGGGTTGGGCCTCTTTGGTGTTATTTCTTATCTCACTTTGGAGTTGTTTGGGTTCAGCTGACCTCTGTGAGGAGTTTGCTCCATTGTTGGCAAATTCAGCTGTGCAGATGCAGTAACGAGATAGGAAGGTCTATACGGAAGGTGATTCCTACAGTGGTAAGCTGGGCTGTGTGGGAAGAGAGAAACAGGAGAACATTCGAAGATACTTCTAAGACGCCTCGGATGATCATTAATGCTATTCTCTCTAAGATGTATGATTGGGTGTTCGTGGGTCAGAACCCGGAGTGGTCTCCTTTTTGTTCTTGGATATTTGATTGGAACTCCTTTATCATGTAGTCCGTTGGGGTTGCTTTTTCCTCTTTCATTGTTTGTTTTCTCTTTTGGGAGATTGTTGTTGTTGGTTGTTCAAGCATCTCTCATGTTATTTTTGGCGCTTCTTAATGAATTACCTTATTCTCTAAAAAAATATGTGTACCTATTTTTTTTTTTATCTTGTTTAACCATGTTTGAACCAGTTTGGTCTTTTTTGAGTGAGAGCTTACTTTCTAAGGTTATGGGTGGTCTTCTATAACCATCCTATGACTTTTGGCTTGGTCTCACACTTAATTACCATTTACCATCTTAATTTAATTATTTTTATCTTTGGAGCTCTTATGGTTGGTACTTGATGAGCTGCTTTGAGAGACAACTTGATTTCTTCCCTGTTGTACCTCTGTGTCTCTTGATCTTGTGGGTTTTTTTCATCGGGCTTTGAATGTTGTTCCTTTTGTTCTTCACCCAGACATTTACATTTACAATTACATAAGTATACATCTAATTCTATTTACAAGATCATCTACTACATACTCTCTTTTGACATGGAATTGACTATCACACAAACAATACATCAACAATCCCCACCTTTGTCAATTCTATGACAAAACACTACTCAACCCTACTCGACCCTTTGTCAATTCCATGACTAAACACTACTCAACCCTATAAATGAATGTACGACTCTGTAAGACTCAATGGGTGCCAATACTCGAACACAATATTTGCATTTTCATTCAAAATGATTTTCATTTTGCTCCCCCTTTGTACCAACATTAGTATTTTCTATTTTCTACTCTCCCCCTGGTTTTGTGCATTGACATTTTCTTCCCCTACATTTTATAGCAATTTACCCCCCTTTTTGTCATGAATAGACAATGGTAGATAAGAATCACGATAAAGCATAGTACATTCACATAAAAAATATACATATAGCAATTGAAATTCCAAAACGAAACGATGATCCAAAGATCCTAAAAGGGTGGTGAATAGGATCACTACACTTATTTAAAATTATTTAACATTTTGATCCCTTTTTGATTTACTTTAAATTTAACTTAGTGCAGCAGAATTATTAGGCTAGTAAATCGAACTAAGTCCTCTTTAATTTAATTAAGTCGCAATACAAATAAATGACTTAAATTAATTAGCAAGCAAATGCTAGTGTACCATAGGGCTTCGTAATTATGTATTGTTTCCTATACTAGAATGGGAGTAGGGTAACTAGTTTCACTTTAGAAATGCTAATAAGATAAACATGACAAACAAACAAACACACACAAGTATTTTATAGTGGTTTGGCACTTCGGGCATACGTCCAATCTCAATCAGCTTATCCCTGAGCCTTTCTAATTTTTATTAATAGTTTTAAAAACTATTGCAAGAACAAATATAAAAATTTGAAATTTACCTACAAGTATCCATGGAATCCTCCGCCTTATAGATGCACTCTCAATGTCTTTAGTGGACACACTTTAATCCAATATATCTGATGGACAATCAACCACACTTGATTCCAACAAATGGTTCACAAGAATCTGCCTTTGGTGATTCCAACAAAGGCTACTTGATAGGATGAGTATAAGAATTCCTTCATTGTTGACTTTTCTTCTTTGTAGGCTTGTATGACTATAGTGCACACACTTTGCTTCAAATGGATGTAACTAAGAGTACAAAAAGCTTTTACGATACCTTGGAACAGATTTGATTATTTGGACAACTTTCTAAGATCATACGCTCACAAAAAGTTTAACTTTAAAGGTCACGTAGCTTGATTTTCCACAAAATGGTTTTACCTTGTATTTTTCATGGATTTTTCATTGCTTAATCCTTGGGATTTTATCCCTATTTATAGTAGAAAATCCTCCTCAAAAGAGTCTTCCAACGGACCTATTAAAATGGTAAAAAAAAACTAGCTGTTATAAGAATCTCGAATAAGAGATCTTTCCATTTTTTAAGAGCTCATTGAGCCACTTGTTTTGATTACCTACAGGCCCCGAGCGGACATCTGGATCAAAAGTTATAACCATTTTAAGTTGGACCTTTTTTCCTTTTCAACACATTTTTATTTCACTTAATTTTTATTAATGTTGGCCTATCATTGGTCCTATTAATGTGGGATCTTCTCTAGAGTTTGTTTGGGTCTTTCTACCCCATTCTAAGTCCACCTAAGGTCATAAATGGTCTAATTCATGCTCCAACCAATGTGGAACATTTTCCAAAGTTTGAGTTGTCATTATAAGTCCATTAGTCCATAGGTCCATACCCAAACACTCAACCTTACCACTTACCTACATTTACC
>JAOXJP010019127.1:4271-31679 GCA_025762735.1 Platanus orientalis | reverse complement strand
CTTTTTGGCGCTGATGTGTCCATACCCTGATGCCGTTTTCACAGTTCTCACAAGATTAGTTCTCACCTAATTTTTAGTGAATTTTTTATATAATAAGACTTCCTTGATTAGATCCTGCCCCAATAATCTAGAGGAATGATAATCCAACCCTTGATTAGACAACGACCTTGGAGATTGTAAAGTCATGGTTGCAAAAAGAGGGGGGAAATGGAAGTCAATAAAGATGAACAAAAACGACGTTTAGTGCAAGGTAAACATGACTATTTGAGCAAACAGAGAATAGAGTTTATTTAAGAAAGGTTGGTAAAAGAAACAAGTTTTAGATGGTAAAAATAAATAAGGAAAAAAAGGGTAAAGGGAAGTACCAGTTGAGTCTTGGCATAAGCGAAGACTTTGAGGAATCGATAGTGGATTGTATCCACTCTTTTTATCGTCTACTATTGTCTGCACCCAGTTAGGGGGAGGGCGCATTAGTACCGACAAGTGATTTTCACTTTTTGAGGGAGTGCATTTCACTTGTCGACGCTGATGCCCTCCCCCTGATAGGGTGTAGAGAGGAGTGGGTACAACCCTCTCTCTGAGGAATTGGCTTGGATTTTATATGCCGACCCCTAAACTCTTCTATCCTCCGCTGAGGGTCAAACAGGTGTAAACATCCGAAAGTGATTTTCACTTTTTGGGGCAAGTGTAAATCACTTTTGATGCTGATGTGGCCACCCCTTGACCTTAGCGTTTTCTATGCCAAGTGTTGAAAAGCCTTGCCTTTGAAAAATGGGTGGCTAAGTTAGACATTAAGTAAGTCAGAAGTTAATACTTAATATTTTTTATTTTTTGGTAATTAGAAGTTAATACTTAGGCCTTGTCTGGCTGCCATGAATTGTGTAGAAAAAAAAAGAATAAAAAAGAAAATCCCACAAGAAAAGGAAAGAAAAGAATCATAAGAAAAACATGAAAAAACCAACTTATCATGACAAAAATGCTTTTTTGAGAAAATTTTGTCATGAGAAAATCTTTTCATGGCAACCAAACTAGGGCTTAGTAGAAGTACAGTGGCTTAATATAATATAAGTACAGTAAAAATGCGAAAGGCAGAAATAACAATGAAATAATATATACATCTAGTGGTATATTTACCACACACAAAAAAAAAAAAAGATACATCTGGTGATGGGTCACAATAACGACAGGAAAGGGAAACCCCAGGGCTTTTATGTTGAGGGTGCCCACTTTGTAAAATTACTCATAAACCAGTAAAAAAATTAGGAGCAAATTTTTTTTCTTGCAAAAGAATGAGAAAAGGAGGAGAATGCATTCTTTGGATGGAAAAGATGTTCTGCCCAGGATTTGGTGTCCAGATGGTGTCAAAGACACCAAGGGATGTCATATGAAATAAAATTGGTGGGTGATGCATTTTTTGGTTATGGTATATGCATTTTATTCCATATGACGGCCCCTAATGTCCTGGACAGCATCCTAGACACCAAATCCTGAACATAACATCCTTCCCCTTCCTTGGAAGGTTACCAAATACACACTTAGGCTTTGTCTTTAAACCATAAAAGTTTTCCCACACTCACATGTAACCCACCTACAATATCCAAAAGCCCTTCCTCTCTAGCTAAGAAAGATAGATTCTTTAAACAAAGCCACAGTGCTATGTTGCTCACAATTTGTTAATTTTTCACTAAAAATTCCTCCTTAAATTTGTATTAAACTAGTTGTTACTTTTATTTTTAAGAACTTGGGGCCAAATAAATTTTCCACTCTCATATGCAACTACGCCAATTTCTCTGAGCAATTGCTCTCTGAACGACAAAGCAAACCCATTCAACTATCAAATAATGGGGTAACATCGGCAAAAAGTTATATTCCCAAATGAAGGATTGCCCAATCAGTACATCAATTCTATTAGATTAACTATCATTTTCAATTGTGTTCAAAGGACAAGATGTCCCCTTTGCCCTTGATTCATGTTATGATTTTAAGTAATTCTCTACTCCCTAGATCTAATGACCATGTGCCCTCAATGAAATCCCCGGTGGGGTGTGCTTATTTAAACTGTGGCCTAGTCATCAACCGCACACCAATGGAAATGTATCGTATGCATTTTTTTTTTGGTACGGTAAATGTATCGTGTGTATCTATATATGCATGCACTATATGGTTTTTAATTTTATTATATTACTTTTTTTTTTGTAAAGAAAATTGATTTGGGGGATTTTCAGCCTATGTTTGGATTCCATCTTAGTGAAGAAATAACTTAGATAATAAAAGTATAAGATGCTCCTTTATTAATTACCCAAAAATTCAAAGGTTGTAGACTCATAAACCTGGAATCAAATGGTGGAATTGAATAAATAGAAAGAAGAGAATCAATATTCTTAGAGACTTAATTGATACTAAGGATAAGAACAAAATATAATGTTGTTTAAGATGCAATTGGACAGGAAATTATCCGTCTTGGCTACAAAAAGTTGTTGATCAAGATGTAATGATTTGTAACCAAGAATTTAATCAATAATATTATCCATTGTTTACCCAAAAAAAAAAGGATTAATTCAGAAAAAGAAATTAGGATATAGACAAACAATTGAACAAGTCTTGCAACACTGTAATTAGGGGTGAGCATGAGCCTGGGCTAGCACGAACCCTGTGTGAGGTTTTTTAGGGCCGGGGTTGAGCTTACTTTTACCCAGCCTGAGGCACGAACTTTTATGTATAATATATACATGTATTATATATAACCACGGAACAACAATTGTCTAATGTTTTAACCATGCAAGGGAGTAATTAAAGCATGACTTCATGAGATTATTAAAAAGTTGGAAATGTATGATATTCATATTCCAGCTTGCGGAAAAGTATTGAAGTAGTGAGGTAGTATATATATAAAAGTATAAGTGTCAGGCATATGTATTTATGGTTTATTGGTCATTACATGTATACACAGGCATTACTGGTACTTTATCAGTACACAAGATATAAATAATAAAAGAAATACGTATGAGAGAGTGTACACATACGATTTTGCCCTACTTCTTGTTTTTCTTCTGCTGCTTCTTCTCAACAATAATTCTATATATACAACAGATTTATAATATTATATTTGTCTGTATTTGATATGGGATTAGTGGAAGTTCGTTTTATCTTATCTTTGTATGTTGATGATACTTATTGCTGAGAATGATGTTGACATGATTAATAACATTAAAGATTGATTAAATTCTCAATTTAAATTAAAATAATATAGATGATAACCCTTTTATTTTTTTAAGAAATTAAAGAAAAAGAGATGGAAAATGCAGCAAGATTAGCCTCTCATAAGAATCCTATTTCGATCCTTTTATAAAAGATTTAATATAATGAATTGTAAAGTAGTTGATACTTACCTCTGTAGAGGAACTAAATTGAAAACAAGAAGTATCACCCACTAATTAGGATGGCATTATGCAATGAAAACAAAAATCATATGCTCAAGCAATTGATAGTATAATGTATACCATGTTACTATACTTAATTTAGCCACAGTGTTAATGTTTTTAGTCGTTATCCAAGTATCTTGGAATACCTTTGACCATAAAATAAAATAAAAAAAAATCTCTTCGAATACCTCATTGACTAGTTATTGAAATAATTTGGAGACATATCAAGACAATTAGGTATTATCTGCTATCATAGAGATGATTAAGAATTTGAATATACACGTACCAAATGGTTTTCCAATCTATTATTATTAATATTTATCATCGGCATCATCATCATCATCATCATGATGTAAGTACATGAATTTTTGGTGTTTGAAGAAGTCTCATGTATCATTATCAAGAAAAATAAACAAAAAGAATAAATCTCATGTATGATACATAGGATACCTTGTGGTGACGAAGTCAATGAACAGTTAATGAGGAGTGACTAGGGCTGGTAGTGGTTGATTGACACCGTGGTTGAGAAAAAAAAGTAGTTCCCACTAATAAAGGTGAATGGATAAAAAATGCTCACCTTAACGAATGCTAACCACTGCTCCTTATCAGGCAGCAGGCACATCAGCGCCGAAAAATGAATATGGACCCCCCAAAAAAGTGAAAATCACTTTTCAAAACTGCTGTATCAGCCCCTGACAAGAAGCAGTGATGAGCGTTTGTTAAGGGAAGCAGCCATAAAGATACCTCCTCATTCTCTACAGAAACTAAAAATAATTTTTAACAAAACTAGAGATACCTGCTCATCCGATGAGGGTTTTGCATGAGAGATTGGTGGAAAGATTGAATATTTCCATCAGTTTGATGATTCAGGAGACTATAAAAATCTTATATTGATAAGCATTATGAACTAAAAAAGTTGTACACAGCTTTCGTAAGTTGTACATGCAACAACTTCAACCATGTGTTGTGCGAGCCCATGAATGTCTACTATCCAAGATCATTTTCTTTAGCTTTTCCATTTTGCAGGTATATTAATGGACGGTTACTATGCTCATTTCTATGTACACATCACCTTACCCCTCTTTTATCCACTTCATTGACATTTAGCCAAGATATTTTGAGCCAACTTGATAAGACTACAAAAGAGTTGAGCACTGTTGCCTCAAAATATCAAAAGAATTTCCTTCTTCCCCACCATTTACCTGGCTCTTTTTTATAGAAATGACTCATGGAGAGCACAAAATTCAATCAAAACTCTCTCTTGGTTTATGACCATTAATCCAACTTCAACCAACTAAAGACTCATTATGCCTCGTAGAATGCTAAGCACAATAACATTGACAGCTAAAGAGGCCACATTGAGATAATCAGAATTACTACAATTTTCAAGTGGAAGCTCCCACCAATGACAGCAAGCCTAGATACCCATAGCTAATTGATAAACCATAAACCTATAAACTGAGACTTACAATAATATGCTTCAATAGAAACCTCTACAAAACAGCTCATCTGACCATCATCAATAGCTTTATGGCTCAAGGAAGTCATTTATCTTCCATCACCACTGTAATCTACAACCATCAACCCGTTCCCCTCCCCAAAAGGATTCTTTGATCAGCCAATCAAGGTATTTTTATCATATTATACAAAGGTTGGAGTTTCTAGAATCAGGGGTTTTAAGGACGGTCAAAGTTCATGTTCTTCATGAATGAAATTTGTAGGGATTAGTTCCAAAGATTGGCCATAATGAATAACTCCCCACTGGACAAAGATCTGATGTAGCAAAATTTTTTGAAGCTTTTTAAGCATGAACAAAAAGCATGGGTATTTCCCTTTTTTGTGGGTCATAAGACCGGATGTCATTGTAGAAGGAGAAGGGGAGATGAGCATCGGATTCTGTCGGCACTGGGGGAGGTGACCAAGGAGAGAGGCTTTGTCGTAAGTTAGGCCGTGCAGGATGAGGTCCTGGCCCACCCAGTCGTCGGTGGCTTTTTAACCCACAGTGGGTGGAACTCGACGCTGAAGAGCATTTACGCCGGAGTTCCAATGATTTGCTGGCCGTCCCACGTCGCAGAGGATACGGCTCCAACGGAAGGATATTTGTGATATTGGGTCGTTGAAAAGATGGTGCAGAATCTGATGATCGGAAGATGGCGGAGATGGACAACTCCGCCAACGAGATGGCGAAGCAGGCTAGGACAAGTGTTGACATCAAACAAAGGTGGGTCCTCTTACAGTAACGTGGAGCCCTGAGGATTTGGTGAGATCACCTGAGGTCGACCTAAGGTGAGACCGACAGCAGGGGCAATGCCTTAAAGGATTTGGTGAGAGAACTTAGTGTGCCTAAATTAAGAATAACCTTAGGGCTGACAAATCAGCACCAAAAAGTGAAAAGCATCCCCCAAAATGTGCACTTTTTTGGCACTGATGTGTCGGCTCTAATGTCATTCCTAATTTAGGCACAATCTAAGTTGTCTCACCAAATCCCACCTCAGTGAAAAGCATCCCCGAAAATATGCACTTTTTCGGCACTGATGTGTCGGCCCTAATGTCATTCTTAATTTAGGCACACTCTAAGTTGTCTCACCAAATCCCACCTCAGTGAAAAGCATCCCCAAAAACTGTAGGTCACTTTTTTAGCCCCTAATGCTATTCTCACTTTAGGCTGACTTTAATTCTCACCAAATCCAAGGCCCAAAAAAGTATAAATAACTTCTTTGGCATTGATGTGTTGACCCCTTATGTCATTCTCAACTTAGTCTGACTTTACGGGTCTCACCAATCAGACGTGTGTTTGGCACTAGTCCAAGATATAAGTAAGAACAATGCACTTAGGTTAAAGATCATCTAGTACATCACTTTTGGGTGGTTATCCGTGCCGTTCAATAGCTCGTCATAGAGAATTTGAGAATGAACGATTGGGATTTGGTGCAATCCCTTAAAGAACACCTAAGGTCAGCCCTCTGCATCAGGGGCAGCAATCTGGACTTGGTAGGACTAAATAAAGTCACCCTAACATAGGACTGATACAAGACCCGACACATCAGCATCGAAAAATTGACTTACACTTTTTGGGGATGCTTTTCACTTTTCCGATGCTGATGTGTTGGGGCCCCTGTGCCAGTCCTACCAAATCTTCAGGGAAAGGGCGGTCATGTCAATGGCGAAACCCTGAGGATTTTTGTGGGACAACTTGAGGTCATCCTAAGGTAGGACTGACCTCAGGGCTGACATGTCAGCACTGAAAAAGTGAAAAGCATCCCCAAAGAGTATAAGACACTTTTTTGACACTGATGTGTAGGCCCTTGGGTCAGTCTTACCCTAGGGTGACCTCAAGTTGTCCCACCAAATCCGAGACGATGCTGGAAAAGTAATATGCACTTTTTGGGTGGTGTTTCTCACTTTGCAACGCTAATGTATCTACCCCAAATCGGCGGACCTAAGTGTTGGTCGCACCAAATTCTCAGGGGAGAATGAGCAGTGGAGGGAAACTTAGAGAGGGTAAGGGTATAAAAATAACTAAAAACTATCTTTCTTTTTGACAGTTTTATCCTCTAAAAATCCATTTTGGATAATATTTTATTTACCTCATTATTTGGCAAATTCATCAAACATATGCTCCGATTTGGCAAAAATCATCCAACCCACTAATTTCTCTCGTATTAGACTTCAGGTGTACCAAGCGAGTTCTGAATAGGGTGTATCAAACCTTGTGTACTTGCTCATGCCCCTTGGTGGTTGTGACATCTCCTTTTCATGTGAGAATTTACTGGTTCAAGCCCATGCCAATGCTCTGGCAGCTGAGGCATCTGTGTCTTCCATAGGGAAGACTCAGTCTAATCCCTGGAGGGGGAGTGGGGTGAGCAATGCAAAGTGGTGTCACCTGTTCGGGTTCTCAAGTTCTGGTTCTGACTGGCTTGGGCCAGTCATGATGAAGGCCATGTGGCCATACCAAAAAAAAAGCCTGTGCAAAGACTGGCAATCACCGGACCCGATTCTCTCCTGCCGGCTTATGTCCTGTTAAGGTCCTGTCTAACCGGAAGCATAACATGATTGGTGGGACAAAGTGAATTACAAGAAGATCCTTTTCGGGCAGTGGCTGTAAGTTCTTTCTTGGGCCTATGTTATCCGGGTCCTAGTGAAGCTAGGTTGGCTCCCTTTGTGGTCGCCCAGCTCTCCTAGTCCAAGAGGGCATTACCCAAAAAAAAACCTACTCCCAAACATATAGGGTATGTAAGGATTCGTTAGAAGGCAAGATTCCACCTAGTGTACCCGTGAATGGATAAAAAAATGCTCACCTTCACGAATGCCAACCACTGCTCCTTGTCAGGCGGTGGGCACATCAGCGCCGAAAAGTGAATATGCACCCCCCAAAAAAGTGAAAATCACTTTTCAATGGTGATGTGTCCGCCCCTAACAAGGAGCAGTGATGAGCGTTTGTTAAGGGAAGCGTTCATAAACCGATCCCAGTGTACCCATGTTAGTGTTCTTTAATCATCTTCGACGTTACTACGTAGTCTTGTTATCTCCTACAATTCGCAATTCAAAGTGCTCTGCAAATTTCCCGCACCTATGGCTCTGGATGTAAATGCCATTCAAACCCTACTATTTACACTAGTATCCTTTTCTAACATCTAAATGTATCACTTTCCCAGTTTCCCTTCTCATTCAAATGCTTCTCTAAGTCTTCCCTTGTACCTCTAAGTCATGTCAAAAAAACCTTTTACAAATCTCCGAGAATATATAGTAAAGAAAAATAAATATATTAATTAAAAATTACAAACTGGAGTAAAAGGAAACCCACATAAAAATTGAAGAAAGACTACAAGTGTTCTTAGGCCCTCTAAATTCGAGCCATTGAGAGGCAAGTCAAACTTACCAACCTCTATTGGTTCGAGTTATTTAACCTGATATCGTTACTCTTAAAACCAATGCCCCTCTTAAGGTAAACGAGGCCGGGTTTGAATTGAATCTTTTGAAACCATATGGGAATCCCTTTATTGGGGGGTTGTGTCATTAGTTACTCCATTCCCCTTTTTCCATCCTCAACCTTGAATTGAATGCGGTCTTGAGAGAATTGAACACAGCAACAGGATTTAAAAGAAATAAATGTTCTGTCCAGGATTTGGCATCCAGTATTGTGTTCAGGGGTGTTGGAATAAAGTGAGAGGAAATTTAAAATTGGAAGAAAATGTTGTGTGATGACAAAGTGTCTGTAGTGTTTATGGTGAACTATAAGCTGACACGTGTTTTGGGGTTCAAAAAGTGTTTAGGTGAGAAAAGAGACCAAATTCAAAAACACATCGAGAGCAAATCCTATGCAACGAGCTTAAATAACATTCATGGAAACTGCTTTCGAAGAATGACATCTATAATAAGAAATTGAAATTTCAGGATTGGGTTGGAGTTTTAATATGCAACGTATTGCATTGCAGACTTACATGTGGGTCTACTCTTTACCACCTGTCATTTTTTTAGGGCAGTTTCTGTTTAATGTTATTTAAGCTTGTTGCAGAGGATTTGTCCTCAAAACACATCAAATGCCAACCAATGGCACACCTACATATGCCTGTGTCAACACAGACAATCATTCTCCTATAAAATTTCATCCAATTCCCACACATTTTATTTCATATGACGTCCCCTAGTGTCCTGGACAGGACATTTGCTCCCTTTCTTAAACGAAAGGTGGGCATCGCATTCGGCTGTTACAGTGTCATGTCTCAATCACCCAATGAAATGGCCTTTGCAACTATTTTTCGCCTCTTCAAAAATTGAAGCTACTAGAGAAGGTTTCCATAATATAACCTCTAAATGTATAATTGTAACTATAGAGGAACTAACCGTCCAGCATTTTTTTGTTGTTTTAGTTTTTGGGGGGAGCTTCCTTCTTTTTAATGAAATGCAAATGAAAGTACAGTATTCGGCGGATTCCCGATTGACCTCATGCATTTTTTCATGGATGAGGACACTAGGGGATGTAAATACAGACGCTTGTAAGCATTTTTTTTTTTGTTCTAGAGTTTAATATCTTCTTTCCTATCAAAAATAAAAAAATATAAAATAACACTCGAAAAAGCCAGCTTGATCACCGCTTATGCGGTGCTGAAACATTAAGTTTGAGAAACTATAAAAAGAAAGCTACAAAGCATGTAGAGAAACAGGAAACCAAGCTCAATGCTGCAAACCATACATGACATGCATCCACCACCCACCTTGAAATAAAACCCCGAGAGAAGCTCACCCTAAAGCGTGAGGAGAACAGTTGTGAAATCAAGTATAAAAATGAGAGATCCTTTCTCCCTTATGTACCCCCTCTTGTACATTAGTCCAAGAATAATAATAATTGCGCAATTCAGACCTGCTTTTTGAGTAGCATCTAAAAAAGGAATCACATCTCACAGTATCCACTTGGTTGTGCATCTTACAATAATATATCAAGGTTGAAATTCAGGCAAGATTTCCCAAATTATAGGTTTTTCAACTGGACCGTCCGTGCTTCTGAGCAGGTATGAATCTAGTCAATACAATTTGAACCACGCAGGTTAATCACAGGTCTGACAAGGTTGGTCCTGTGTTGATAAGCAAGAACCAATCTTTTGATACTTCGTCCTCAATAAGCAATAAACAATCAAACATACTTATCATATATGATAAGTGGTAAAAAAAAATGCAATTAGATTATGGCAAAGGTAATGGCAGATTTAGTTTAGGCAAGAAGCATGCAATCCTCATTGTGATCATTCAGAAACCTTCTACGAAAATCATACATTCAGCAAAACCATAAACTATAAATTAAATTATTCCAAATCAACTCAAAAAATGAAAGCTATCTTGTCTTGCATCAAAATATAGTTGAAATCCAAAGTAAGATACAAACTGCAGGCAAGAATAGCCATAATAGTAATAAGGTATGGTCCATGGCTGTTAGCTCTCCTGCAACTTGAACTAATATAAATCCAACGAACCCAAAGTACAGGTGAACACTGGAAACTAACTTTACATTGCTGTGAAAGCCTTCTTCCCCCCACCAGAGGATCCAGCTGGAATAACCTTCAATACGTTAAACCTCACGGTCTTGGACAACGGTCTGAATAGAAAACATAAATATATAGTCAAGGCAGCTATTTCTATGAAACAGAAATGAAATGACTTTCAGTTAGTAGAGATTTACCTGCACTGGCCAATGATCACGTGGTCTCCCTCCTTCACACGGAAGCATGGAGATATGTGAGCGGGAATATTGGAGTGCCTCTTCTCATATCTGAAAAGTTAACAAAGAGTTTAGATTATCCCTCTCCATAAAAGACAAGGTCAAGTCAAGCTTTAGTCAGGTAGAGTGGTGCCAACGTAGCTTGCCTCTGGTACTTCCTCACGTAATGAAGGTAGTTGCGGCGGACGATGATTGTTCTCATCATCTTAGCACTGTGGCAGGTGCCTGCCAAAATACGGCCCCTAATGGAAACATTGCCGGTGAAGGGGCATTTCTTATCAATATATGTTCCTGCAGATAATACTTTATCTCAATTTTCAAAAAAATCTGGATCAAGTACAAGTTGCAAGGGACTTTATCAGCAACAAATATAAAATATTCCTAGGCTACATAGTTGCTTATCAAGTAAAAAACCCGGTATAGTTAAAAATTAAATTTTATAACACCTCAATTATATCTGAACTCTATCTAGCATGGTAAACTCTTTACTAAGAATAATAGTCAACCAAGAAGTCTATGAAATATATAAAGAAACTTCACAACGCCGACTTATTTGGTTTACTAATTCCATAACAAACACAACCAAATGATGCAAATCCTATTCAAACCAAAAAGATCAGTTGCGATTCATTAAGGTCTGCTGGTAAATGCAGTCCAATTCTGGACCACTGGATTTGCAGTAGAAGGGATTCATGCCAAAAAGGGATTTTTTAAAAATGAAACGGCAGAAGCAGATTTATAAAAAAAAAAAGAGAGAGAGACAAGAATACAAGAGGGGTTCGCCAGGACAGTGAACACAAACAAAACAGAGAAGAAGCAAGCAAAAAAGGAGCAGCAACCCAATAAACAAAACAACCCCCAAATGAACAGCAAAAGAACTAACTCAAAGAAACAAAAATGTCCCATTCCCTTAAAGAAAACCATATCTCATTCTCATAGACCTCCATCCTAATAAAATACCAATTATGAAGGGTACCACACACTAAAAGATTCTCTATTTCTTTCCTTCCAATCATTCCAACAAATGGCTCCCAGAATGTAATTCCAAACATTGTTAGACAACCTCCACCAGATCCACTAAGAACCATCTGGAGATTAGACTTCAAAATCATTCAAGAAAGGAATTCAATTCAGGCTCAGACCACATATGCATCAGACATTATTAAATCCTTTGCAGCTACTAAATCAAACTTAAGATTGTGTAGAATTGAAAAGAAAAAAAAGGTTTTGTGGGATTCTTCTGATTTAGAGGTAAAAAGATTTAACTTGGTAAGCTGCCATGTGGTTTGTTCCCCCATGGTGGAAGCTGGGCTGGGGGTTAGATCTTTGAAGTCAATGAATCAGGCACTGCTTCTTAAGTGGTTTTGGAGGTTCAGAAAAGAGAAAGAGGCTCTTTGAAGAAAGATGATTGCTTCAAAGTAAGGGATATTGGGTTCGGGCTGGATGAGTGCTATTCCTTTGGGTTCTCATGGCTGTAGGTTATAGAAAGGGATCAATTCTGATTATGAGGACTGGAGTTGGCTTCCTATCAGATTGAGAAAGGAGACGGTATTTGTTTTGGAGTGAGGTTTGGTGCAGGTCCTTTCCCCTTAAAGAGGCTTTCCCTGCAATTTACATCCTTGCTCATCTTAAAAAAGGCTCTGTTACGGAGCATATGGGGGTGTGGTTGGATTCTCCATTTAAAGAAACCCTTGAAGGATGGGGAAATCGCAGAAGTCTCCACTCTTATCTCTATCCTTGATTATTCAAGTGTGGGGAATGTGGATGAGGAAGATAGTCGGATTCGGCTACCTGACAGCTCAAGATGCTTCTCCATTAAGTCTTGTTTTTCTTTTTTGCGTCCTCAAGGTCCCGGCAGATTCCTATTAAGGTGATATGGAAGCCTACACTTCCATCTAAAGCTCGGTTTCTCCTGTGGTTGGTGTATTGGAACCAGATCTTCATGACCAATAATCTCCTGGCTGGGGGGATTTCAGATGGCTAATAGATGCTGCTTGAGTTTGAAAAGTGGTGAGAGTGTAAGGCACCTATTTATCTTCTGCCCGGTGGTATCCATGATGTGGCATTCTTTCCTGATTAGGTTCCATGGGCCTTGCTTCATGATTAGCCTGCTGATTTTGTGGAGTGGGGAAAGTTGGGCAATCTCTCTTCCAAAGGGACTGTGCTTTGGTACTCTGTTCCGGCAATTATTTGTTGGACTATTTGAAGAGAGTGAAACGGGCGTATTTCTGAGGATGTGGCCGTCATTTGAGCAAATTACCTGGTTTAGCTTTGTCAACTCTCTTCTCTTGGGTCTCACCTTCCAGATTTCCATAATGTGAAGTTTTGTGATTGGATTTTTGAGTGGGATGTCATAGTGTTCAGGTAGCTTTTTGTTGTTGGGGTGTACTTCGTGTGCTGCACCATCTCTTTTTGGGGTTTCTCTTGATAAAATTTTCTTTATCTATTAAAAAAAATAAAGAAGTGTTGGTGGTTAAAGATACTTTCTTATTGGAGTTGAAGAAGAAGAAGAAGAAGAAGAGAGAGAGAGAGTTGAGACTTGAACCTAACATGGATAAACTGTTGGTGGTCAAAGATATTTTCTTAATGGAGTTTAAGAAGAAGAAGAAGAAGAGAGAGAGAGAGAGAGAGAGAGAGAGTTAAGACTTGAACCTAACATGGATAAACTGTTGGTGGTTAAAGATATTTTCTTATTGGAGTTTAAGAAAAAGAAAAACCAGATAAAAGAAAGCAGCTAAACATCAAAGCAAAAATAAATAAATAAATAAAAGCTAATTTGCTACAGCATAACTAGTATATTTTGGCACATGCTTTGAAGAAGGGAAACTGATTTGTTAAAGCAGCACTAGCCTATCAAGTATATGCAGCTCAGGGTAGATCCATAACCATACTGAACCCTATTGGATCTGAATATTGGGACCTAAACATGAGCTGAGATCAGGTCTGATTCGCCAGAATTCCTCCAGTTGTTTCTTTCTAATATTATCACTAAGAATCATTGATGTAATCAAAGCTGCCGATATAAAACATCTTAGGTGTAATAAAAAATTAAAGCAATACTATAAGTCTAGATTCGAAACCAATCCAATTAATAATCAGAGCAGTCGGATCATTGGATTAGTCCATCCATTGACAACCCTAGCCATAAGCTTGTAGATTAGCCCATAGTTCAGCGCAGAATAGCCAAGCCAAAGTACCAAAAAAAAAAAAAAAAAAGGCAATTCAGGCATCACATGATGCATTCACTTCCATGTCCATGTTAGCACTTACATCTGTCATTAAGGAAAACGACATTGTCATTTTTTAAAGGAGAATGATTGTCTGTGTTGACACAGGCCTATGTATGTGTGCCATTGATTGACATGTGATGTGTTTTGAATTTGGTGTTTCTTTTTTTTTGTTTTTTTTTTCACCTGAACACTTGTTTGAAAACACATCATGTGTCAACTTATAATTCAACATAAACACTAAAGACACTTTTCCATCACAGAACATTTTCTTCCTTTTTTAAAATATTGGTTTCTTATAAGTTCATGACAAATAAGACCTCTCTCTCCTCTCTCTCTCTCTCTCTCTCTCCACGAAATAAAATTTATAGAGAGATCAAGCCCGATTGTCTATTATACATACAAGAAGAGACGAATGAATAAAGTTATATGAATGGGTGCAAAGACAAGTCTAAAACCATAAAGACAAAACTCTTATCATAAAATAATTCCACAATCTAATAACAGTAAGATATCTACCAGAACATCAAAACTATAAACAGGTTTGACAAAAAATTAAATGCATTCAATTCATCAGATTAGGCCTAATTTTGATGATCTCTAACCACATTCCACAAAAGTTAGGTTTCCTAATTTAGCCAAGGAGCTTTGCAATCCCATGTGTGAGAAAGATGTAAGGAAATATTCAATCATCTAGGGAAATCTTGAAAAACAGAATTCATTAATCAGAAGAGTGTAGCATCCTTATGAATGTCATGGCCACCACCATGAAGAGAAACTTGGGGACAACCAGTTAACAAACTAAAATTCTAGGCCCGCATAGTAAATTCTATTATCAGATTGCTAACACGGTAGTGACAAAAGGTTGGCCTTAAGGAGAAGATATTACAATTTTACCTGGAATCACCCAAGAACCTTCTAATCCATCTAGTAAAATTCAATGAGCATATGAGCAAAAAACTGACGAATCTATTCCAGAATCAGAACAAGCCCACCTCATGTCATCAGACATCATAAAGAATTCGTCCTAGTAAATTCCTATGCTTCTGCTTTTGCCGTTTCATATTATCAATAAAGGATCTAATTACCTCTAAAAAAAATCAATCCATAAAATGTAGAAGATACTTGCTTCTTCCAATAATAAGAACCGCTTGATATGCATTCAATTTAATACTGGAGAAGAACAACATATCAACAATTCAGATCTTTACATAAAAAAATTTCATTTCATGTTTACAGGTTGCAGCTGAATTGGCACAGCCCTCAATTCCTGTGGGAAGCTTCTGATCACATGGAAGATCTATATATATATATGAGTAACAGCTTTGAAGTAATAATAAAAGAGAAACAATACAGAAAGGATTCAAATTTAAAAGGGATCTCGGTGCCCTTATACATCAAGGATTGCCTCGAACTCCACTTAGCTAGACCATCAGCAACATCATTTTGATTCCTTGGAACACAAGAGAATCAGATATTCATTTCTAGCACCAATTCTCTGCTTTCATGGATAATATGTGATAGATGCCAAGGGCCCAAGTTAAAGCCTTTTTCCCCAACTGATTACAACAGAAGAATCACTCTCCACAAGGGCCATGGCACACCCAATTTCTATAGCTCTCTAAGTCCCCATAGCCAAAAACCCCTAATGTACCACCAAGAGCAAGTACCAACTTTATTTCGTTGTCTCATACGACACCCCTAAAGCCAGCCCTTTCCCAAATAAGAATCACCCTCCACAAGAGCCATGACTGCCCCAATAGCTGTCGTAGGGCTGTCAATCGAGCCGAGCTGAGCCAGGCCAAGGTCAGCCTGAACTCAGCCTGGGGTGGCCAACCCGAACTCAGCCCGTTTTAAAATCATGGGCTTAAGGCCCAGTTCGGGTGCACCCCCAAACTAAAATCTCCTAAAATTGGGATGATAATCTTAGGGCCCATAACTGTCCCTAACAAAATTAAAAAATAAGCTTGAGTAGTTAATTTGGGCTGATAATGGGTCCAAAATTGCCCTCATGAAAGTTAATGCAGCTATATTTGTTGGGCTAAGCTATACCGATTTTGGGCCAGGGGTATATTTTACACCTATTTTGGGCCAAGCCAGGACTGGCCAAGCTGAATTCAGGCTGAAATTGAATCTGCCCGAATTCAGTCCAAATAAAACTTCAGGCCTGAAAGCAGAGACTGAAGTTGGCTTGGCCCAACCTGACTATTTTTTGGGTCGGATATGTCGGGCTTCGGGCCTGCCCAATGGACACCCTTAATCAGTTGGGAGTCACAAAACCCCCAATGGACCACCAAGAGCAAGCACCAATTGTCTTTCATTGTCTCATATGACGCCCCCAAAGTCAGCTGGACCTAGATTCCCAAAGAAAGACCCACCAAAATTCAATTTCAAGTGCCCCATGGGAGGAGGGAACCAAGGAACTATGACAGGGCTGTTCTAACTTTTGAAGAAATGCAAGCTAGCCAATTTCGCATAATATCACCAATTGACAACCCTTAAAAATTCTTTAGACAGCAACACTACCCAATTGGAGACTTCATGAGTGATCAAGTCCACTATTTCAGCCACCCTTTTTCTTTTTTTCCATAAAAAAATCTCCCTATTTCTTCTCTTTTCCAAGATTCCCAAAGAACTCAATGTAATAGACTGGTCCAGAAACATTAACCATGCACCAAATATCTAACCATTCCATTGGCTGATGAGGTCCAAGACTTGGAAAGGCATCACTCATGAGATATTCATTGATGATAGGAAATGACTCAATATAGCTATTGAAAATGTGCATTGAATCAAGATGTGGTCACCTCATTCCTTCATGCATAGACAACATATATGAGGAGAGAATGCCTTATAAGGTCACCTCTTTTGCAGCATATCCATTGAGTTGATTTTATTTAGGACTTCAATCCAAACAAAAGCTTTGACTTGTAGAGGCAGCTTTGAAAACCAGACCTTGTTAATGGGAAAACGGATTAGGACAAGGTTAGATTGAGATAGAGCTTTGATATAGCTAACAATAATTTTTTTTTTATCGATCAAGTAAGAGAATTTATTCCAACTGAGAAATGGACCCAGCTGGGCTAATAGAATGCAATGTGATCCCAGTTAAAGACCCAGTCTTGAATTTTCTTTAAAGATGGGGCACCCATTGATACATAAAAGAGAAAGCCTTCTTTGGAAGCCTTTCTGCTGCCAATGCCAAACTGTAAAAAATTCTGGAGATTCTTTCAATCCAAACAGCCCACAATACAATATAGGGCGTGCATCGCCACAGCAAGCGACCTTGGGGCGACATCTCCCAGATCTACTCCTCATGTCAACCCTCAATAGCTGCTTGAAATGAGTCTGGGAAGACCCAACATCCATGGAACCTGCTCAGGAAAGATGATCACACCTGGAAAGCTATAGGGAAAGAGAGGAAGAGGTGATCTACTCACTCCTCTGCAGCCTCACAAAGACAGCACCTATTCAACAAGCTGATTCCTCTCTTTTTTATGTTATCTAAGGTTAGCACCTTTCCTTTATAGGCCGTCCAAAGAGAAAAGCAACTTTTGAGGGTAACTTCAACTTCCATATCATGTTTGCTAGATCATGATAGGGGGTAGGCTGCACTAAAAATTCATAAGTGACTTCACATAGAACACACCATTCTTCTCCCTACTCCAATACAGCTTGTCTTCCGCCTCTGAGGAACCCAAAGACACTGCCTTCAAACACTGCAAGAGGCATAATGGTGGATCAACTTTCCAATCATTAAGGGCCTTCTCAAATTCAAATCCCAGGACCTCTTGTGTTGGAACTGATGAAGTGATCCCAAACCGAACCATCCTTGTGTCTGGACAGAGAGAAAAGTTTAGGGAAAGCCTCAGCCAGGATCACTCTGCCACACCATTTAACCTTCCAAAACTAACTCACTGACCTGGCCCCACTTTATATTCCACTCTCTCCCAGAACCAGCCCGTCTCCTTAAAGATACTCTTCCACAAACCCATGCCATGGGAACACTCTACCTCCTTAGATCACCAGTCGGCCTCATGCACCCCATACAATAGTTAATTACACCAGTACACTCTACCTACTGGGTACTAATACAAGGACTCATTCAAAATATTCAAAAGCCGTTTATGGGACTCATTTTTAGCAGCATTACAAATGTATTTTGGTAGACCAAGTTGAATATGCTGGTTGTCTATGAAGGAGACATAAGAAAAGAAAGAAGAAGAGAAATAGAAAAAATTGTGAAAAAAAAAAACCTATGGAAAATCTAATCTCTCTCCGATGTTAGAAGTTGTATTTGGTATATACTAGATAATCATAGTAATACCCATATATCATTACCAAAAAAAAAAAAAATAGTAATACCCATAGACATATACTCTTCTTCCTTTACATATTATGTATCTTATTTCCTATATCCCTCCACTAGCAGAGCTATGTAAATAGCACTCATACCCAGCTTCTATACAACATTATAAAACTGCAGACCACTGAATCCTTTAGTGAAAAGATGTGCAGGTTTAACTCCTATCCTCAAAAAAAGCATACAGATTCTTCGAATCTGAAGTTTCTCCTTAACGAAGTGCCTATCAACTTCAATGTGCTTGGTTTTGTCATGTTGAAATGGATTGAAGATGATACTTTTCATTTCTCTTCTTTTTTATGAAGGTGAAGATTACGGGAACAGGAGAAACAGTCTCACAAGGCAAGTGAACAAAAAACAGAAGAGAAAAGCAACAAAAGCAAAACAAAGAAAACAAAGATGAGCCGAGCCACAGAGCCCTCAGCCCAAAACCCAAAGAACAAAGAAGAAAGTGGCCTATCTCAAGTACATATAGATACCCTAAATCACAACAGATACCACTGATCCAAGTTGAATCCTTCCCTAATCAAGAATCAGTCAAGGATCAAGTTGTAAAACATGCCATGAAGATCATCGAGAAAAGTAACTTTGTTCTAAAAAATCCTCCTATTTCTCTCCTTCCAAACATTCCAACAAAGGGTTCCAAAAAGAAAATCCTATACCAACTTAAAAATCTCTTCCAATCCCATAAGACTCTTAACTGAAAATAAGATGTCGAAAATCATGTGGGAAAACAAAGACCACCCTCATATGAGAAAGGTAGAAACTCCACAATCTATGAGTGAACAAACAATACATAAACAAGTGGTCCACCGACTCCTCTACATATCACATTACACACATGTTTGCTAAATTCCACATTCTCCTCTTCAAGTGATCCAAAATAAGAATTTTATCTGGAACAGATCTCCATCAGGAAAAAAAAAAGGCACTTTAGAAACTGAGTTCATGCTGAGTCCGGCCTTAATCAGCCCAGCCTGATTGACAGCCCTATCCTCCACCTCCCAATCATTAAGGTTCTTGTGGAACTTTAAGTCCCACACCCCCTCCCCTAAACTAGAAACAAAATGAGATGTGATCATTCCATCACAATTCAAAGCAATGGAAAAGAATATACTGAATGAGACCTTCAACCGAGTCTCCAATCCAATTATCTTCCCAGAGTTTAATCTCCTCTCTAAACCCCATCTTGAATTGAATGTGTTTCCTGAAAGCCTCTTTCCTTGAACAATAAATTTCTAATCAAGACATATACGAACATCCATGCCACATATTTACCTACCACCACTCTTCTTCAGAGACTCCCTTCCTTCACCAAAACAACATAACCATTTGTCCAATAGAACCGCATCATAAAGTCTTAATTTCCAATTTTCTAACCCTCCCTCATGCAAAGGTTGACAGACTAAGTACTAGTAAAAAAAAAAGGAATTTCCTAGCCTCTTCTTTATCATTACAAACAAAATATCTACAACATTTCTTAACTTTTTCAGTGAGCAAAGCAAAGATGGTGAATAAGGAATGCATATAAGTTGGCAATGTCAATAGAGAACTTTTGACAAGCACGAGCCTGCCACCTTTCAACTACATAGGGGCCCTCCAAGACTCCAACTTCACATTTCACACGTTCAACTATTGGACCCCAAACCACTTTTGTTTTGAAACCAGATCCTAGTGGAATACCTAAGTAAAGAAAAATTTAACGATTTTACACCCAAGAACCCCAGTCAAAAACGAACTGTTCTCCAGCACCCCAACCATGAAAACTTCACTCATGGCCAGATTAAAATAAAGACTGGTTACAGCCTCAAAACACCTCAAAAGAAAACAAAGCACCCTAATTGAGACAATACAACATCACAAAGTATCATGGTGTCATCTGCAAATTGAAGGTGTGAAAACATGGGCCCCACACAACCTAAATTAAAACCCCTAAGAAACCCACCTTCTACTCCCTGATCATGCAACTAAGGGCCTCTGAGACAATAGAAACTCACAGGTTCCTTTATAGAAATTCCCAATTTAGCCAACATGTCTCGTAACAATAGAAGCTCATAAAGCCCAAGCACCATGGATCTAAAATCTGCTTCAGCATTTGATAGAAGTTCACAAACATATGATAGAGCGAAGTGGATCTTGCACCAAAGATTTAGCAACTCTTTCCAAAAAGCATGAATGAAAATAAAAAACACCTACCATCATTCCAATTCATGAATCAGAACTACCACTACCAGTACTAACGCAAATATCGATACCAACTTCTAACATCCGTGTTGCTTCTCAAGAAAATAAAAATAAAAAGTTGCTTCCAATAAGGGAAAAGCTAGAGTAGTCTCAGAAACTTTATTATCAGAATCGATGGCCAATCTCTTTACTTCCCTAATCAAGCTTTTTAGGAAGCTTCCAAGTATAAACAACTGATAATTAAAAGCGTGCCAAATTTGTTATATAAGCCTACTGCCATTTTTTCAAAACATAGGTTTTCTTATAATCCTTTCTTGAAGAAAGCATGCTAAACAACATAACTAGTTCATAAATTAATTAGAATAAATTGCATAATGATGATCCCTATCATCTCAAAGAACTATAATTCATTATAAATGATAAAGAAATGCCTCAGTCTCCTATCAATCAATTAACATAGAGTTACATCAAACATGTCCCTGCAAACTAGACAAATCAAAAGAAATTGAAAATACACATTCCTATACATCAGGTATAGAGGGAAAAAAAGGAATCTGTAAAGGCAATCGATTAAACCTTCGGCAGCTTCCCTTGGCGTCTTAAACCCCAAACCAACGCTTTTCCAATAACGGTTTCCACCTTTCCCAGGTCTTTTTCCTTTCCCAGATTTCTTCGAGCTACAACGATTCGTCACCGTCAATAGTAAAATAACAGAAACAAAAAAAACGATAAATTATAAAACAACAAATGACATTCTTTTGAATTTATCTCACCATGAAAACACCTTCGGCTGCTTCAAAAACGCCTTCTCCGTCTGCATTGACCAAAAACACCGAAAAAAATTATGAATCTCTGAAAAATAAGAAGAACCCCAACAAAATGAAAGCAACAACGATTCGAGAAAGAGAAATGATCTAAAGAGCTTTCAAATATTAACAATTTTAACTGTAAGATTTCGAATCTGACCTGTTCCGCCATGATCCAAAACTCTGTGGAGAAAGAGAGGCGAGGAGAGGAGAAGAGCGTATCCAACAAGTGAAACGAAACCCTAATATCCCACCCAAGGGAACTGACTTTTTATTTCCACAGAATGTTTGTATGCGACGACACTACAATAACCTATGATAGTTTGCACCCATCTGTGGCCCCACCTGCATGAGTTCGCACTGCAGGATTACACAAACCGTTGAGACAAAGATCGTTGCCTGGAGACTGGAGACTGGAGACTGGAGACTGGATGTGGACAAAGATCTGCTGTAGCAAATTTTGCTATAGCTTTTTGTAGTATGAACAAAAGGAAGGGTTTTTGTCTTTTAACATTTTTTGTTCATACTACAGCAAAAGTTACTACAACCCATCACACGCACATGATGTCCCACCTCCGGTCTGAAAGGACAGATATCACTCCATTGCCAGTCATTGTGTGACATGTGGCCTGACAAAGGGTTTTTGAATGGATCATACTAACTTCCTATTTGACTGGAGAGATGTCTTGATAAAATATGAAATGGTTAAAGGAGGGTGTTAGAGCAATAACACACAAGATAAAGCTCCTATGTAATCACCAAAGTATCCATTGTGAAGCATTGGTGGGATGATTTAGTTCCATTAGTCTCTAAGGATTTAGTGGGACCACCTAAGGTCAGCCTAAAGTGAGACTGACAGTAGGGGCCAACACATTCTTACCTTAGCGTCCCTGGTGGTGCGGGTTCAAGTCACGGAAACAGCTTCTCCAGAAATGGGGGTAAGGCTGCATACATCTTGCTCTCCCCAGACTCCGTGTTAGCGGAAGCCTCGTGCACTAGGCCACCCAGTTGGTCTTGAGTTCAAACATTAACCTCATCATTCATGTTTTATGAAATTCATGAGCTAGCTCGAGGCTCGATGAAATCCATAAAACCGGGTTTAGACCTAAATATTAAAAAAATCCAGACTTAAACCTGATGCCTACTATGGTGGGTCTAAGCTCAGCCTGAACCCAGCCCATGCCCATCTCTAGATTCTAGTGTGATGGTTCATGAAACCCCCTAGATTTCCTGCGCGTGAAATCCAGGCTCCTCTTGAAAGGTTGTCACATAAGCATGGGATTAGGTACAAATAAAATTCGTACTAATGGGTGCAAACAGCACCAAGGGGTTGACGCATCAGTGCCCAAAAATGACTTACACTTTTTGAGGGGTACTTTTCACTTTTCAATGCTGATGTGTCTGCCCCCTAACACCATTCACATGCATCAATACGAACTTCATTTGTATCTAATCTTCTTAGATATAAAAGGCACTGAAGCAGCCAACACGTAGAAGCCTTTGGTTCACCTTAGATATCTTTACTAGGCCGCCTGATTAGCGAATCCTTACTGATATGTGATGTGTTTTTGAATTTGATGACTCTTTTTAGACACTTATTTTTATTATTTGAATACATTTTTTTTTTTTACAATTTTAACCTTATACATATCACAAGTCAGCATGTGGTGTGGTCACACATCGATCACACCATACCAATGTTGGTCACGAAGATTTGCTCCTCGGAATGAAGGGAGCTCCAACATATCTAATTGTTGTAAGGGTATTAGCTACGGCTGTGGGTCTATCTGTTATGCCAGCTTACCCCCTCTTCACCTGCACAGTTTTGCCCCTTTTCTTATTCCTTTTTAGTTTTAAAAAAATTGAAAATTTCCATGGCTAGAGTTCATTACTTCGCATTCATTACATGCTACGGTGTAATCTCTTAAACTATGACATTGTCCACACACCGGAGAGCCCTAAATTAAATGGGTAACTTAGATTGGCCACATTAACCATTAAAATCCATAATTCAATAGCTTATAGGAAACGAACGTAAGGTCATTGAACTTAAACAGAATACCTCTCCCCTTGTTATATACTATAAATGAACATCTTCGAGGATTTCTTTTGACTAAATGGGTATTTGTTCTAGCCAGACCTGGTTGGGGGTTGTAGAGCTCGGAAAAATAACCCCAAAGGCCTGTTGCTGTTAAGTAGCCTACTGCATGAACCAAAAAAAAAAAAACTACACAAAGGACAAAAAACAACCCATAAAAACCATAAGGATTTGGTGCGACAGACCTAAGGTCAGATTGACATTAGGACTTACACATCAGCGCCAAAAAGTGAAAAACATCCCCAAAAAATATAAATCACTTTTTCGGCACTGATGTATCGGCCCCTAATGTCATTCTTACCTTAGTCTGACTTTAGGGGTTGCACCAACTCCCGCCTCATGTTAAGGGCCGGGGTTTTAGGCTCATGTAGTATGCTACTTAACCATAGCAAATATTTGCCTGAAAAAAAAAAAAAAAAAAAAAAAAGAATTTGCAAATAGTTGAAGCAAAGCTAAGACACTTGATAATGGAAGAAACCACATCATAGATTGAATCAACAACCGCATGGAAATGCAGTCATTTTGATGAACACACTTTTTCAGACATGTTCATCCCCAATAGACCCATCAACTAAGCACTTGCCCTTGCTCCGTCAACCTGGATCCGATTCAATCCCCAATGGCTCCAGCCCCTTCCCTAGACTACTTTTTTTTTTCTTCTTTATTTCAACACTCTAGATCCCCAACTAAAAACATAACAGAAAAGCAGAACTCATACTAGAAAATAAAACATAAGAGCAGCTATTCTTGGTCTATCCCTCAACGCATGCAGGGACGAAGAAGTCAGAAATCCTCACTTCCAAAATCCAGATCAAAATCATAATCAAAATAAGGAATAGTAGAAGTATCGTCCCCAGTTGCTGCCTCAAATGAAGGAAAGATAGAAGTGTCGTTCCCAGTTGTTGGTGCCTCAAAGGAAGCATCAATAGAAGTATTGTTCCCCATTGTTGTTGCCTCAAAGGAAGGAAAAATAGAAGTATCGTTCCCCATTGCCTCAAAGGAAGGATTAATAGAAGTACTGTTCCCAATTGTTGTTACCAAAAAGGGATCAACCACTTGGTCTAAATTCATACCCACGAAATGCTGAGGATTATAAGCCTGAACCGATGGCTCATCAACCATTTGCTCTATATTCATACCCACGAAAGGCTGAGGAACCATTTGGTCTGAATTCATACCCACAAAAGGGTGAGGATTGTAAGCCTGCTGGACCGATAGCCCATCAACCATTTGGGCTGAATTCATACCAACGAAAGCCTGAGGATTAACCATTTGTTCTGAACTCATTCCTACGAAAGGAGGCAGGGGATTGTAAGACGTCTGGATCGATAGCTCATCTGCTCGCTTGGTTACGTTCGTCTTAAGCTCTTCCAGTGACGCCGCTAATTGTTCAAGCTCCGACAAGCTCATATCATCCATAGGTGCTTCCCACCAGCTCCCGTTTCGATTCGCTTCCATCGATTGTTTAAGTGCTTCCCCTCGCTTCTTCTCGGCTTCAAGAAGGTTAAGGACTTCTGTTTGCTGCTGGTTAAGCTCACTCACAATGGCCTTGCGATAAGGGTCGAAAGACACGGGAATCTGGACTTCCTCATCTGGGGGAGGATTGCTTTGTGCGAGATACTTGTCTATCACTGAATCAACAGAGGGGTGGCCGAATGAGAAGGCCTTGCCGGCTGGGGAGAAGATAACGATGGCTGTCTCGGCACCGCTTAGAATGGTAAGTTCACTGGCCTTCTTGAACACCCCATTTCTGCGCTTCGAGAAGGTAACTTGTAGGGATGACTCGGAATCAATCTTCTTCATTTCGATCTTCTTACGACCCATGCTTGGCTTCTTCGACATAATCGTATAATGATTAGAGAAGACGCAATAGAAGAGTAATGGGTTGCTGATTACTGCTTGGATTGAAGAGAAACAAAGACATGAAGGGTCGATTCCTTGACATTAACCCTCTCTAAGCTGCTCCAATTTCTTGTTTTTGTTTCTTAATTCGCTTTCTCCGTATATAAAAGGTTACATTCTACTTTAAGTGATTTAACATCTTATTAAGATGTAATTATCTTGGCTGGCATTTTTAAATTCCCAGTTCACTTATTATTGACTTCAATAAAAGTAGTAGCATACGTTGTTAATCTTAACGGTACCAATACATGTGACAATGCCCAACAGAGGGTATTATGGTAGAGGAATAGGGGTACATTTCTAGTATATGTACTAAAACACCATCCTTTGATCCCTGTGTATTTATAGAGATGCCCTTTGTCAGGTGTCATGGCTGGTGTTAATTGGTAGTGGCATGATATCTCTCAAGTTTTTCTAGAAGCTATTCAAACTCAAATTCTGATTCTAATAACCGCCCAGCTAGGCAAATGATTAGCCCCACTTAATTAGGCTAACATCATTGGCATAATTAATACCTTGAGAAATGTTTAATTTTGAAGTTTATCTAATTGAATAGGAAACCTAAATAATTCGAAAAATAATCTCACCATTCGATTGTGATCGGATAATGACGAGACATGCCATCGATCGGGCAATGATGATACATGAGGCACGTCCGATTCATGGTTCTAGTGCCGATCATTGTTAGATAATTATAACGCGTTTTCAGTTTTCAATCCTATGTTTAGCAAAGAAGAAAAAGGAAGTTTTAAAGCTTAAACATCCTAAGCTTCATTTAAAACTTATATATTTATATAAAATTTCAAATCCTGAATCTTATTGAAGAGATCGAAGGAACGATAAATGATAAAAAAAATTGCTATCACCATTTGTAAATAAGAAATATGGAAGTATCTTTAGGCATAGGCCCTGCTTAAGCCTCTACTATCAATTAACACGGCAATACTACACCTGCATAATACTTGTTTGGTATGGTTCATTTAGTTCTTTTGAGGGATTTGTAGGATCTTGTTTGGTATGGTAAAAAGTTGATGGTATTGTGTTGTAAAAGGTCTCGTTTGATGTGATCAATTTTTCATGGTTTTATTGTTGAACATATCTGTATGCATACAGAAAGTACTTGTTTTTTTTTTTTTTTTAGTGGAATCTAATCCATGCGAATGACTGATTTTAGTTATAGGTTTACAGAAGTTCATATATCTGTAGATGCTTATAAGGTTTAAGGTGAATAAATAAAGTTTATAAGTTGAGGCTACATATTGTGATAGGTTATGGATTGATGAATATGGACTTGCAATAAAGTTACAATAGAAAAAAAAATCATAAGAAAGAAGGAAGAAGGTGATGTAGAAAGAAGTAGGTCAATGAAAATTATAAATAAATAAAAAATCAACAAGAGAGGAAGAGGGACTTGCTATGTACGTGGTATGTACAATAAGTGGTAAAAAGTATCTTGATCAAAAAGATATGAAAAAAGAAAAAGAAAAAAGATAATAACTTAGCCAGTCACACATAGGGTTTTAAAGCAATCACACATCCAAAAGCTTTGATTATTTCTTTTTAAAAGTTCATTATTTAGTATTATAATTGGATACACTAAAGGAATAGATAGACCACACTTCTTTTAACTAAACAGCAACTTTGATTTGAAAGCTACATATAATGAAATCATTTTATTTCAAATTCCCAGGGCATTCGTATCCATAAGATGATGGTTCAAAATGAATTCATTCAGATTTATACTTGATAATATATATCATTTCATTTTCATAAAAAACAAAAAAAAAAAAAAAAAAACCTAAGATGACTTCATTTCTAATTTTAGTTAACAAATCGGTATAAATCTAAATGAGTTCATTTTGAATCATCATCTTATAGATACAAATACCTTGGGAATTTAAAATGAAATGATTACATTAAACAGCCCTTTAGAATATATCTCTAAAATAGAGAATTTCTGTCACATAGTAATACCAATATTCTGATCATAGCTTCTCCAAATCACACTGAATTTGAAAGATCTTATAGTATAAATAACTAAATTACCTTTCAAGGGGCGGGTACGTCAGTGCAAAAAAGTGATTTACACTTTTTTTGGGGGGGTGCATATCAGTTTTTGGCACTGATGTGCACGCCCCTTGATAAATAGCTGAGAGGAGCATTAGTTAAGAGGAATGGACACAATCCTCCCTC
>JAOXJP010019117.1:0-17388 GCA_025762735.1 Platanus orientalis | reverse complement strand
GAGAGAGAGAGAGAGAGAGAGAGAGAGAGAGAGAGAGAGAGAGAGAGAGGGTGAGGGGGAGAGAGAGAAGAGGGGAGCCTCTCGACTGCTACCCTGGGGAAGAGAGACAAGGGGACCAAGACCACAAATCACACACTTCAAATTTAATTGATATTCATTCAACGAATAAATTGTTGGGGGGGGGGGGATGCCTTTTATAGGCTTACAACTTCTCATAAAATATCAACTTTCTAAAAAAAAAAACTTCTAAAACCTAAGACTTGGGACACAAGACTTACCTAAAACTCAAGACTTCTAAAACATAACTTTCCCTAAAATTTAAACTACTAAAAAATAGGTTAACATGGGGCTGTTGACCAGCTTGCTGTGGGCCCTATATTGTTGACCTTAACAACCCACAAAAGGACAAACAATAATAGCTGTTGAATCCTACTCAGATACCCATTAAACCCTTGGCAAACATGCCTTATTACACATAATCTCTACTAAAAATCCCAAAAACTGATGGCACTATTGGCCTTATTACATTTGAATTCCACTCCTCAACAAACACTAATTAAACCCATACAGAACACTAACTTGAATCTGACTCTATTATGGGGTGGAACATACAGGAGCCTCTTTTCATTGTCTGCATCAGATCTCTATATCTGGGATATCCTCTAGGCTGTGGATATGCATGTCCGAATGAACCTAGCTGTGCTTACTCATGGCTACCTCCACTATATTTGTATGACTGAACAAAGCTATCATATGAATAATCAATCATGCACATCTAACACATCCACTCAATGTCTCGGTTGTAGATCCGTAGTATGGACTTGATAAAGATGAAGACATTATACTGCTTGTATCCATACGCATATCCATGTTGTCTACCATAATAGTTGGTTAGTGTGTTGTGAGTTTAGGTGAGGTAGATTAGTGTTTTGAGTTGAGGAAGAAGAAGAAGAACAAGAAAGAGAAGAAGAAAAAGAGGAACATTGGGAAATCAGGTGAGTGTCACCTTGCTCTTATTAGTATTTATACTTTATTCATTGGTATACCATATGGTATCAGTATACCATACCAAAGAGTACAAATATAAAAGAAACCCTCCAGTGTATATGCAATTACAATGTATTCTCTAACACTCTTCCTCAAGCTGGAGAATAGAGATCCCACTTTCTTAACTTGCTTACAATAGAAGAAAAACGAACACCATTCAGCCCCTTGGTTAGTATATCAGCCAATTGTTCTTCTGCCTTAACAAATGGTGTCCAAATAGTGCTAGACTTGAGGTGATCTTTGATGAAATGTTGATCTACTTAGCTTTGCATGGTCCTATCATGTTGAACAGGATTATGAATGATGCATATCATTGCCTTGTTGTCACAATATTAACTTATTAATCCCTGCACTGAGATTCCTAATCCATCTAGTAAAATTTTCAACCATTGGAGCTCACAAACACCATGATCCAGGGATCTAAACTCAACCTTGATACTAGATCTTGTCATAGTAGTTTGCTTTTTTACTTCGGCATATGACCGAAATTTCACCCATAAAGGTACAATAGCTTGAGGTTGAGTGCCTATTTGTAACAAGACCAGCCCAACCTACATTAGTATATGCTTCCACTAAAAAATGTCATCTTCTGGTATATAAAAGACCTTTCTCTCGACATCCCTTCAAGTACTTATGGATCCCATAAACCGCTTCTAAAATGAGTTTTTGTGGGTGCATGCATGAACCGATTGACAACATGATCGCATATGCAATTTCTGGTCTGATCAATGATAGATAGATAGACACTCCACGAATCTATGTTATCTCCTAAACTTTTTCTAGTTGAACTTCCTTCGGAGTCGGAGGGAAGAAGGGTATTGCTAAAAGGGAAAAGGGAGTGGGGAGGCTATCGTTTCCTCATCGATGTTTGACATCCTCGCGTGGGCTGTAATGGCTTTGGTCAGGTGGAGGATGGTCACTGGGTTTGGGTTTTCGGAATCCTAGCTCACCTGTAGTGCTCCCATTCCCTACGTGCTATCGGTGATTCTTGCAAAGGGTTCATCGAAGTCAACTATGGTGATGATAACTCTCTCGAGTGGGTGCACATCCTTGTAAGGACATCTGAGAGTTTCCCAGAGGAGATTACGATTTTGGATGGCTACCCCTTTTTCAAGGTGGTGATTTAGAGGGAGGTTATACTAGCCCTTAACTAGAGCTTTAAGGGAAGAAATAAGGTAAATGGGGGGACTGATGTTGTCAGTCTCCAAGGCATGTTCAGGCCTATTGATGAGCCCTTTCTTTGTCAGAAAGGCAGCCACGGAGGAAAGGGTTTGGTGAAGCCCAGGGTTGCCATTGGCAGAAGGAAGAAGGTGTACGACATAGGCAATGTGTCAAAAGTCTACCTGTTATGGCAAAGGAGGAAGAGTCCTGTAAAGTTTGGGAGAAGTTACAAGTCTGATAGGGATTGGACGAAGGTGAAATTGAGGAAGAGTAGGTGGGTCATATACCTAGCGGGCCGGCATAGAAAGGAAGATCTTGGAAGTTCTAGGATGTCTTCCAAATTGGGGGGGGGGGGAGCTTTGGAGATTCTAACCTAGGTAGGTCTGATCGGTTGAATTAGGAAAAAGGTTAGATTAGGTGGGGGTAGTTTTGACACTAAGAATGGGCCTTCATTTGGAAGAAACTTTGAGAAGTATTGTGTTTTTTTTTTCAATTTGTGGCCGTGGACCTTAAGCTCGTTATGCTAAAGCCCATACCTCTAATGCCCATGGATTTCGGGCTGACAGAAAGGCTCGTGATGTTAGTTGTTTCAACAAAGCCCATGTTAACAAGGGAAACTATATGGCTCTTCTTGATGCAAGAAGCAATCGTGTTAGGTACATTGATTGTAGTGCCCATTTCTCTGGAACTGAGATGAATCATCTCCCTCACCGCAAGATTGCTACAACTTTGCATAAAGCTCTGAGGGAAGAAAAGGGTTGTCAGCCAAGAGCTTCTAAGAGGTCGGTTGAGGATGAGGGGAGGAAAAAGGATCCAAATCGTGGCATCATGATCATAGGAGGCTTCAGATCTCGTAAGGGAAATCTGTGGCTATCTTTGATGATATTTAGGTGTCAAATTCTGAAGAGGATGGGTAGATCATATTTGGAGGTGATTTTGGTTGTGTCCCTCTGGCTAGTGCTTTTGTTGAAAGTGAAAGTTCTGCGCTTTGTTCGGATTGAAGTGAGCTAGATGGGTCTCATAGCTTTGAGGGTTTGATGGTGATTAGGGAGCCTCTTCTGCTTACCTCCAGATGGGCCGACAGAGCTGATTGTGTCAAGGGAGAAGGCCTAATTGAGGTTTCTGAAATAGGTGAGGATATAATCACAATGGATTTTGATTCTGAAGGGGGTTGGGTGTCTAAGGGTGGGGTTGCTTCGAGGACTAAGTCTTGTCTTATGTTATCACCTCCTTCCTCTTCCACTTGGCTATTAAGGAAGGTGTTCGATCTTAGTAAGAAGCTTGGTGTTTCTTTCAAGGGTATGGAATCCAAGGTGGAAGAGATCTTCAAGGAAATTGAAAGGCGACGTAGTATCAGGTCACAGTTTTAAGGGGTTAGCTTAAAGGGTGGCCCTGGAACCATAGCTTTGTTGAATTGAAGAGACTACACTCTTCTATAATTATGAAGGGTCTTTCAAGGAAGGATCAAGGGGAAGAAACAGAGTCAGGGGAGAGGAATTGAGAGAGGGAGTGGCACCATTCTATTAGTTACTGATGAAGATGAACATCATCTTTTGGAATGTTAGAGGTTTAGTAGGGAGGGAAAGAAAGTATTTTGTGAAGGACCTTTGCAGAAAGTGGAAAATTGATTTGGTTATTCTGTAGGAGACAATGCTTAAAACTTTTGGCTTTAGAGATGTGGTGGATTTGTGGGGTAAAAGCAATTGGAGGTTCATTCATAAGGATGCAATCAGCAATGCTAAGAGCATTCTGCTAGCTTAGAATTTGGACACAGCATGGTTCTGAAATTTCCCCACTTCAAGGGGTGGTGAAATGAAATATTGGGAGAATATAAAAATTCTAAAATTTCACCAAAATGTCAATGAAGCTATGTAGATATTAACAAATTATTGACAAAATTTTGGTGAAGATGAAATCAATACTTTCGACAGGATTTATTATGCATGAGCTAAACACGTCCTAAATCTATTCGTTTACTATAGTTTCGATTTGTTGATTCTAGACCAAAAAAAGTAACTCCACTTAAATCATTTATGGTAAACAATACTATTTAGTTTTTATTTATAAAATAATTAAAAATGATATTTTAAAAAATTGATAAAACATATATTTATATAATTGAAAATTATTTACATATATCTATCCATAAATTAGTATGTTCTAAGAAAAGTATTGTATAACTTTGTTATATAACGTTTGATTTCAAACTAACTAATTTAAGATGAAAAATTAGGTAAAGTAGTCATGCAATTTGACATTTTTGGTAGTTATACATCTATTAAAAAAATGACTAGCAACCATTTGTTTATCTATGTTATTAACTTGTACACAGATTAGATGCTTTGTATAGTTTTTGTGTCTTAAGTGTATGATCATGCTAAACATACATCGAAATTTCCACAAATTTTCCATTACTTCAAAACATTCGAGCAAAATTTCCATAAATTTCCAAGTTGAAATATGCTTTAAAATTGAAAATTTGAACCTTGGGACACAGTAGTGGTTTCTAATTCATGGGTGGATACTCTTTGTCCCGATCAAATGCAAGAACATTGAATATGATTTCGAGTGGGTCTTGTCAAGCGTGTATAGCCCTAGTGATACTGGTTGTAGGCTTCTTTTCTGGGTGGAACTCAAGCTCATCCATGCTCAGTGGCTTGGGCCTTGGTGTATCGATGGAGATTTCAATGTTGTACGATATCCATATGAAGAAAGAGGTATGCACTTCCTCAATTCGCAGATGAGATCCATTTTAGATTTCATTCCTTCCCAATGCTTGGTTGATCTCCCACTGGTGGGAGCTTTGTTACTTGGTCCAACAAGCAAGAAGATCCGGTGATGAGTAGAATTGATCGCTTCCTCTTGTCAACCCATTGGGAGGTTCATTGTAACCAGGTTTAGCAGATTGCCTTACCCAATCTAGGGTCTGACCTAGTGTCTTTGCTATTGACTCACGAGGATTGAAGAAAGGGGCCTTCCTCTTTCTGTTATGAAGTTGTGTGGTTAGAGGCAAAAGGTTTCAGGGACAAGGCCTCTAGCTGGTGGAATGGTTTTTCTTTCTTTGGTACTGCTAGTTTGTTTCTTAGGGCAAAAGCTCAAGGCCCTCAAGATTATTATTAGAGAATGGAATCTTATGGAATTTGGTAGAATTGAATACCGGAAGAACAAATGTTTGGAGTTGATTCATGATCTTGATATTAAAGAGTAGCAGGGGACAATTTTTTATGGGGATAAGGATAGAAGGGAATACATGAAGCGTGATTACTTCCATTGGGTGCATATGGAGGAGATTATTTGGCATAAAAAATTTAGAATTTCTTGGTTGAAGAAGGGAGATTCTAATTCAATTTTTTTTTCCATAAGATGGTTAACTGGAGAGCCAAATTTAATACCATTATCAAGTTATAGGATAAGGGTGTGATGCGAACAACTTCTTTAGTCTTGTTTATGTGCCACCCTAGAAGAGGGCCAGGTTTAAGGCCATGTAATTTTTATTTTAAGATTTTGTTTGCCTGAGGTCGGAAAAATAAAACAAATATTGCTAAGGTCTTAGGAATATTTTAGAGAGCTTTTTTAAGTTTTTTTTTTTTAATTTAGTATTTGAAATAATGGGACCCACACACTTGCTAGTTGTGTGCATGGTTTAGAGTCCTTTTTGGACTATTGAAATTGATTCTAGAGGGCCCACATGTAGTGTCGTACGGCAGTTAGGGAGAAACCCAAAATTTTATGAGATTTTTTTAAAAAAATTTTTGGCGGGGTCTACCTTGCCAAAAACATGAACTAGAGATATCTCACATATTTTGGGATAATTTTAATTCATGTGGGGTCCACTTACTTGACTAACAAGTTTAGCCAAAGTGGCAACCAAGTTTTTAATTTTAAAAAGTCTAGATTTTAGGAATTTTAAATTTTTAGGAGTTTCCTTTTTTTTCTTTAAGAATTGTAATCCCTATTTATAGGGCACCTTGCAATGAAATAAAACAAAGAATATTGAATTTGAAAAAAAAAGAAATAAGACACTTTGGTGTTTGTTGGGTTGCAACCCTTCTCTATCTCTCTCCTCTTGGTTGAGCCGTGAGCTTCCAAAACCCCCTTCTTCTTCCATCTTCTTTTTCATCTCCCTCTTCCCTCTTCTTCAATCTTCTACATCTTTTCCTCAACCTTCTTTTATTCTCTACATACCCTCTTTTTTCATATTATTTCCTCCATTTTTTCCCTCTCTGTTCTTCTCATTTTTTCCTTCTTTCTCAGAATTTTTTTGCAGAATTTAGGCATAACGTACATCTACTTTTCTCACCACAGCTCCTTAACCCATCATCCATTGATCAATCCCTCTCACAAGGGTATTACCAACACCTGGGCAATCCTACAGGAGCAGATTTCCATCACAAAAATCCATTCCCTATCAAATAGGGATCAGGTACAAGAGCACTAGGCGGCACATCCTATTCCCATAGGCTTTGGTGATTTTTAAATAAACTTTGAAGCAATTATTGGAACTGGTTTCAACACTTTTCAAGAGGCTTTAGGATATACTCTAAGTGGTAAATACAGATTTTTGAAAGCTTGAGTCCTTGGATCGTGGTGGTTGATTTTCTAAAGTTTATGTTAATTTTAGGCATGACCTAATTGAAGATTTTCTAGAATAAATAGTTAAAGACCTCTAAAATTTATGAAATTTTTATGAGAGCACACTAAGCACTTGCGTAGAAGAACCCCAGAATTTGGAAATTTTTTTGATGCACATCAAGGCTATTTTGGTAATTTTCCAATTTCTTGAAAAATTACAAAATTTCCCTTAGCCCTGAAAATTCTAGATTTTATTTATTGGGTTATTTTTATTAAGTTGAAGGCTTCCGCATTGTATCCTGCATTAGGGTGTTTGGATCTGCGATAAGGACAAGATTTCTTCTCTTGTTGTGGAGCATTTTCAAGGATGTGTTGAACCATGACCATGAAGACCTAAGTTAGATGGGTTGGCGTTTGCGAAGATTTCTAAGGAGAACCGTAGTTGGATGGAAAAAACTGTTTTCTGAAGAGGAAGTTGTGGCTGCTCTCAAAAGCTTTCCTATTGATAAGGCTCCTAGTCTGAATGGATTTCCCATGAAATTCTTTATTGAATTCTGGGATCGTCTCAGGGTGGATGTGATGAAGGCTTTTCATGACTTTCGCTCAAACTCCCTGTTACACAACTCTCAATTCTACTTTCATTTCTCTCATTCAAAAAATGAATGGGCAGAGGAAATTATAGATTTCAGGCCCATTAGTTTAGAAGGCAGCTTCTATAAGTTGCTTGCTAAGGTTCTATCTCATAGGTTGGAGGGGTTCTTGCACAATATCATACTTCTTCCCATAATGCTTTTGTCTAGGGTAGACAAATCCTTGACTGTTCTCTTATTGCCAACGAGTGTATTACTGCTTGGACTAATGAAAAAAAGGCGAGAGTGGTTTGCCAGATTGATATAGAGAAAGCTTATGACCATGTTTGTCAAGATTTCTTGGAAGATGTTGTGGTCTAACTGGATCAGGGTGTGCATTTCCACATTTTTCTTGGTTTCGGTTAATGGTGTTTAAGAGGGTTTTTTCAAGGGAGTAAGGGCCTGCATCAAGGGGATCCCTTATTGCCTTTTCTTTTCAATTTGGTGATGGAAGGGCTAAGTCGTCTTGTGGTGAAGGCAGAAGTGGTGGGGTTAATCCATGGGTGCAAGTTGGGGAGGCAGGTCCTATTCTCCTCATCCAATTTGTAGATGATTCACTTTTTTTTTCTTGCAGGACTTGGTGGAGAAAGTGCAGAATTTGAGGTGCATTTTGCTTTTCTTTGTAGCCACGTCTGGTCTTAAGGTCAACTTGCATAAAAGAAAAATTATGGGGATTAGTAATCTGTCTGATACTCTAATTTGTCGAAGTTGGCTAGTTTGCATAGTTGCCAATGCTCTTTCCTTTTGGGCACTAATTTAGGCCTCCCTTAGAGTGCCAAATACAAGTCCAAAGCTCTTTGAAATCCTGTCATTGAAAAGGTGGAGAATCACTAGTCTTTATGGAAAGGTTGTTTTCTTTTGAAAGGTGGTAAGGTTGTCCTTATCAAAAGTGTTCTCTCCAGCCTCCCCATTTATTATATTTCTTTGTTCATGGTTCCTTGTGGAGTGGAGTGTCATCTTGACATAGCTAGATGGATATTTCTTTGGGAGTCTTGTGAGGGTTTTTTCTAAGATGCATTTGGTTGGGTGGGAGAAGATTTATAGGCCTTTGGAGCAAAGGGGTCTGGGTGTTCACTTTTTGAAGAGTATGAATAGGGATTTCTTATACAAGTATCTTTGGCATTATGGTGAGGAGAATGTTGTGCTTTGGAGGAAGGTTATCGATGCTAAGTATGGCTCTCTACCTATGGGGTGGATGAGCAACTTCCCTAATGGGTCCTATGGGACTGGTTTGTGGAAAGGCATTGCCAACTTTTTTGGTTTGTTTTCAAGATGGGTGACCTTTAAAGTAGGGTACGAGGCTTTGATTCATTTCTGGAAGGATCTTTGGTGTGGTTCTCATCCTTTTGAGGTGGTCTTTGTGGCCATTTTCAGCTTAGCTTGTAAGAAGGAGGGTCGGTCCTGGAGCATTGGTCCCAAGTCTCATTGGATTGGGATTTGCACCTTCATAGGAACCTTGATGATTGGGAGTTGAGGAAATCACTTCCCTTTTAAAGCTTTTGGATGAAACCCAAGTAGGCAGCCTTGGTGATTCATATTCAAGGAGATGGCCCAAGTCTGAGTATTGTGCTTTCTCAATTAAATCTATGTATCAGGCTTTGATTCTTGAGGATCCCCTGATCTCCTTTTCAACTTATTTATTTAGACTAATATGTTTGTGATTAGTATAAGAAGAAAGGTGGGGAATTGTGTGTGAGAGAGTTGGGGTTCTCCCTCTACATCTAAATATTTATATTAGACTACCAAGAAATATTTGCACTTGTTGCTAAGATGAATGCAGTCAAGCTACTAATCTCACTGCCTCCTAGAAGCGGCCCTTATATCAATTTGATGTGAAAAATGCTTTCTTACATGGTGACCTTGAAGAGGTCTTTATGAAGCCTTCACCTAGTTTTCAATGTACAAGAGCTTAAGGGAAAGTATGTAATCTCAAAAAGGCCTTGTGTGGGTTGAAGCAATCACCAAGAGCCTAGTTCGAGAGGTTTAGATTGGCTTTGATGAAAAGTGGTTACACTCAATGCCAAACTAATCACACTTTATTTGTGAAGCATGATAAGGGAAAAGTAAGTCTTGATAGTCTATGTTGACAACATAGTGGTTATGGGTAATGATGCAAAAGCAATAAAGGTCTTAAAAACACAGTTAGCTAAGGAGTTTCAAAATCAAAGATGTGGACCTACTCAAATATTTTTTGGGCATTGAGGTAGCAAGGTCTTCAAAAGGCATTTTACTCTCCCAACGAAAGTATGTTCTTGACATCTTAAAGGAAATTGGAATGTTGGGATGCAAACCAGCCACTGCACCTAAAGATCTGAATCACAGACTTAAGGATGACCAAGATGGCAGACTCATTGATGCAAGCGGATATACACACACACACACACACACACACATATATATATATATATATATATATATATCCTTATTAGACCTAACATTACCTATGCTGTCATTGTAGTTAGTCAATTCATGCATGCTCTTACCATTGCTCATATGAAGGCCACGTATCGGATTCTTAGGTTAAAAGGGTGTCTAGTGAAAGGGGTCTATGCACGGTAGATGTACAAATACATGAAATCTCTAATATACTCTTAGCAATACAGACTTCTACATTTTCTATGCCTTACAAGACCATTTAGGGTTCAAAATGCCTTCTAAGACAACTTTCTTCTTGTGGATGGTTTGGTGTGATTGGGTCCCAACTGTCAACTTTTTTATGGCTAGAGGTTTTTAGATGGCAAATAGGTGGTGCTTGTGTTGCAGTGATGCGGAATTGTGAGGCCTCCTTTTTTTTTTCATTGCCCGGCTACCTCTGTTGTTTGGACCTTCTTCTTTCTTCTTTCGCAAGTTCAATCAATGTTGGGTGATGGCTGAGTCTATGGAGGCTTGCTTAATCGGGCCGACCAATGAGATGGATGAGGATCTTTCCCCGTGTGCTAGTTCTTTATGGTTTTCCTTTCCGACCATTATCTATTGGACGATGTGGATTAAGCGTAATGCCAGCATTTTCGAAGCATTTTCGTAGGGAAGGAAGGGGACTTAAGGAAGCTCCATGAGCGTGCTTTTTTGCTGCTTCGTAGCTGGGTCTCTCACTTTCAGCCCTTTAGCCTTATGAAGTTCCATGATTGGATATTTGAGTGGGACATGTTTGTTTTCTGTTAATGTGTCTTTGCTCTTTTGTTGAGCTATACTTCTCGTACTTTATCAAATTTTTATAAAATTTCTACATTATCTATTAAAAAGAATTAATTAGATGGTTATTCTCTTCCTTGAGCTTGTGATTTGGATCAATCGAGGTCTCATAGGGTCTACAACTTGTCAAGCTTGTTTCTTGGAGAAGATCTAGAACGTACTTTTTTGAGAGAGAAAAAAAAAAAGATCCTCTTATTGGACCTGGTTACTTTAATTCCAAGAAAATACTTCAGCTAACCCAAATCCTTCATTCCGAATTCCTGTGCTAGGCGCTCCTTAAGTCTTCTTACCTTTATGTCATCATCTCTAGTTGCTACAATGCCATCCACAGATACAATCAAAGCAGTCAATCGATCATCTTAATGCTTCACAAAGAGTTTGTGATTAGCTTGATATTGTTTGTATCTATTTTTCATCATAGTACTTCTAAACCTTTCAAACCATGTCTGTGGAGATTGGTCAGGGTCATATAAAGCCTTTTTCAACTTACACACCTTTGATAATTGAATAAACAAAGGCTAGAGGAGGATATATATACAATTCTTCAAGGACACCGTGTAAGAACACATTATTTACATAAAACTACAACAATGGTCATCCTGGTTGCCATCGAGTGTAATAACTCTCAGAGAGTTCATTATGGTTGCTGGGGTAAAAATCTCCTCATAGTTAATGCCAAACTTCTATGTGCATCCTTATGCCATTAGCCTTGCCTTGTACTTTTCCATTGAACCATCAGTACCATCAGATCGGTGCTTCACAGTAAACACCCATTTGCAATGAATTCCTTTCTTCTAGGAAGATCCACCATTTCTCATATATTGGTTTTCTCAAGAGCTCTCATTTCTTCCTCTATTGCAGCCTTGTAATTAGATTGGGAAAAAGTCTTTTAATAGATTGTGAGGCACAGACCCAGAAGACAAAGCTTAAACAAAGGTATAAATGAAGGTGACAAGCACTATATGAATAAAAACTGAATAAAGAATGTTGAGTACACGATCTTCTACCCTTTATGAGAGAAATAAGAGCATTAGAATCGTCAAGAGCAGGAGTGTTTGAAGGATTATCTGTTTTGGGTGGATCTAAAGAGGATTCATGGCAAGGAACATGAGGAGAATCCTTCGCTTAAAGCACCTTCTTCATTCTCTTATATACCTTTTCATATGGATTTACTTTTGAAAATTGATGCATGATGATAAGCTCTGATACCAAAGTTATGTAGGGTAGCCTAGGGCTGTATTTTCTTGCTGATATAGGCCCACAATAATGGAGCGAAAGCAAGGATTGAAATGAAGAAACTAAGAATTGAATTTGGGGATTCCCAAATAACCTTGAGTTTAGAAGAGAGTTATAGAAAAGAATTATGGATTAGAAAGCAAATTTTTAGAAGTATTAAACAGGGAAAAAAAAAGGAATAAATAGAAGAAAAGGGTGATGGTTATGTTTTTGGAATATCTGGGTAAAATGGTAAAATTCCCAAAATACCTCTGTAGACATGTAAGAAAATTACGAAATTTTACAAGATATTAAAATAGATATAAAAGTGATATGTATGCAAAATTTCATGTGATTTTGACGAGGGAAAGTATATAAAATATGTAAAGAATAGTCTGCAGTATACTTCTAACAAGATAACCTAAACAGAATATAGTTTCTTGATCAGAAACCTAGTAGAACAGAGAGGGATTAAAGAGGAGTTTGATGGATTAGAAGGGGGACAGGTTGGGGAAGAAAATCCTAAAAAGAAACCGGCCAAAAGGCCTTTCTAGGGTGGGACAATTTCAAGAGAAAGATAACCTAGAATTTTTTAAAATAGTTATTAAGAAATAGACCTAAGTGATTAAAAAAATAGCATAATGAAAAGAGAATTAGATGGAGATTTGGGGATGAGAAGAGCAGCATATAGAAGAGGAAACCCAAATCAAAATAGATTGCAATACCTGTTTATTAAAAGGTCGATTTAATGAGAAAGTAAACCTAGAAGATTCAACTAAACAAACAAACAAACAACAACAAACAGCCTTATCCCAACTGTATGTATAAATTGCTCTACAAAATTCTGGGATTCCTGCAGCTTGTAGTTGCAACTTTGATGATGTTCCAACAAGGAAATAAGAGAGAAATAGAAGAAAGAATGGATAAGATAGTAGACTGAGCAAGAAGAAGCAAGTATAAGGAAGAAGAAGATGATAGAAGAAGAAGAGAAGACTTAAGAATATACCCTAGGTAATTCACACGGCTAGTACCATAGGAAGATCGAAAAACCCATTTCAAATTTTAATATTCCATCTCCATTACAAATCATCTAGGCCTCTTAAATAGGCTTTCAACCATAAAAAATGGAATGAACACAATTAGAAAGTTCTAAACTACTAGGAAACTTGCTACCTAAGACTTGCTAAAACCAAACTTGGTAAACTATGACTTTTTAAAACTCAAAGAGTTGCTAACCAAGACTTTTTAAAAACCCAAAGCTATTAAAACCTAAGACTTTCTAAAAAAAACTACTAAAAACACTATTGTCGTCACTCATTGGTATCCCTTTTGTAATTTGGTCATAACTTTCTCAAATCACCTTGGATTTTCGCAATCTTGGTCTCTTTTGGAATGTAATTGAATAACACTTCTAAAGAAATCAAAATCTAGCCAAAAAGGAAAGTTTTGACCTTAGAGAACTTGGGCTAAAAGTAAGTTACGGGATTACCATAAAACTCTAAACTGACCTTTGCTTTCAAGCCTTATTACAAAAAAGATCTAATAAAATAAATTTCTTACTCTACCCTTAAGAATTGTCACCTCACATGATCACCCAATTTCTTCTTGTTCCTCATGGATGTTCTCGCATAAAAAATCATTCCTTCTCGACTAACACTATCATAAAAATGATATGAAGGCATAGGTAACAACAACAATGAAAAAGACATCTCTTTATTACAACTCTCCTCCTAAAGAGAATTATTCAGTACAGGAAAGAATGGAATGGACTCAGAATGTCATATCATATAATACAAATCACCATCGAGAAGAGGGACGATAACATTTGTCTCCCTTCTGATTTGCAACGTAGTCTAAAAATGCACATTTAAGGGCCTTTAAATCTAGTTTAGACTTGACAAACTTGGGTACATGAACAAAACACACACAACCAAATGTTTTTTAGAGAGAGGAAGTGATTGAGAAGGTGTGGAGAGCAATTTAATTAGAGATTTGAATGCTAGCACATTAGAAGGCATCATGTTCATCAAATAGGCGGTAATTTGAAGACCTGATAAAAAGGTCTTAGGAACATGCATGGTAAACAAGAGAGTTCTAGTAATCTTAAGAAGATGACGTTTTTTTTCTTTTTCCTTTTGCCACTCCATCTTGTTTAAGAGTGCCTAGACAGGTGGTTTGATGAACAATACTAGACTCATTTAAATAAGAAAAAAGATTTATGAGATAAACTCACCTCCATTGTCCGATCGAAGATACGAAGTTTAGCTTCAAACTGAGTGACAACCTTTTTGTGAAATGATTTAAAGTTAATGACACATCACTTTTATACTTTTAAAGGTAAATTCACGTGGTTTAAGTGTAATCGTCCCCAAAGGTAACAAAATAGTAATAGGCAAATAGTGGAACGGTAGAGGCTAGCCTTCGAATAGGATTAGAGGGATAAACTGATTGATAGTGTTTAGTTAATTTACAAGGTTTGCATTGGAATCTTGGAGATGAATGAAACTAAAGAAACAACTATTTTAACAAAGATAATGATTGGTGGCCAAGACAGTTGTGCCACTATAACAATTCATTAGAACATGAACTGCTAGCATGCGTTGTCGTTATTGGAAGCTGTTGTACTAGGGTGGCAACTCGTGGTGTAATGTCAAACAAATAGAGGCCATATTTCTCATGTTTCTACCAATAAACTAAAAAAAATCTTCAAAAATCCTCTATAATACTAGAATGGGTTATATGAAACATTTAGGTGAAAAACCATAATTGTAAGCATATTTAGTGCATCATATAAACATGTTGTGTATGTAGTCTAATACAAATTCTCTCTCTTCAAAACATCAATCTTTTCCTACAACCTTGAAAGTTTTTTCGTTGAAGGTCATGATCTGGATAGCATTTGTCTCCTCAACCTCATCTACCACCTTGTCCATAAGTCTGAACTAGTGGAATATCATGGTGTCCATTGATTTGTGGATTTGGACAGCATTGAATGCCCCACGGTGTCCATTGATTTGTGGAATATCATGTTGCGGTCAAAGGATATCGTAAAGTTTATCTTTGATCATCTAGTCTTTGTTGTCCACCCATCGCAATTAATAGTGCATCCATACTTGGACCACATGCTGCATTAAGGGTCAAAATGTCGGTGTCGGTGGAAATGTTAGTTGAGCCAAAATAAAACATATATTAGAAATGTCGAAAATGTCGGAAAGAAATATTGTAAAATCATGGAAATTTAGGAAGCATATTCTAATCTAAATACATAAGCATAAGGGGACAAATAGATTCATTCGGAATAATAACTTATTTTAAAATACTTGTATTATAATATTCTTAATAAATACCCATGCATTTATTAGGATACTGATACATAATGGTTGACAAATATATTATAATCTAATTTGATAAACATAAGGGAACAAGTGGACAAGGTTCAAAATGTTGGCGTCGGTGGAAATGTCAGTTAGGCCAAAATGAGACATATATTGGAAATGTCAGAAAGAAATATTGTAAAAATCGTAGAAACTTAGGAAACATATTCTAATCTAACTACATATGCACTAGGGAACAAATAGATTCATTAGGAATGATAGCTTATTTTAGTACACTTGTTTATTTTAATATTTTTTAAAAGTACACATGAATACATATTAGTTGACAAACATATTATAATTTAATCGTATAAACATAAGGGAACAAGTAGATTCTCTTCCTTTTCTTCTTTCTTTTCTTATCATCCTTTTACTTTTTTTGAAATTTATGGTTTTTCGTATAATTTTTTATTATAACAATACAATGTCGACATTAGGCAATAATACACCACGAATGGGGAATATTTATTCAACTCATCGACATTGTATTTGCATATCATGTTGACCGAAAAATGAATTTTTATAATGCACTTAATGTTTCGTGTCAGTATAAGAATATGTCGTGTCGGTCTTGGTAGACATGGACATATGTCGGGCGACATATAAGACATTTTGAGACATTTGATACCATGTGCTGCATAACTACTTAATATAATTTTTCATTAGATTAACTCTCGCTGGAGAAATGTGGTACTCAACTGGTAAGGTGTGGGGTTCAAACCCCAGGACCGTGTTTTGCAATGACCCTTTATTGCATTCCACAGAATGGCATTACTCACCATCCACTTGCATATGCTCTCCCCAACTTGCATGATTTCCTGGTAAACATGTCAGCCTCTTTTGTTTAGTGCTTGGCTTTTTCATATTACCAAAATCTACCATAGATGCACATGTAGATTTGGTCCTCTCCATCTCCTTGCATGCCCTCTTAGACTCTTTCTCCACATCAATGAAATCCCTCATACTCATATATTTCCCTAAACTTGGATGTGCACTAGGACCCTCTGGCTAATTCTGGGAACCCATCCCTCCACCATTTCCATATATCTAGAATATATTCTTGTTGATCTAGCAATTTCTTGGAAAAAGAAACAAAATACCTTGTGATCATCTGGTGTAGAGCCTAAACTACGCTGCTTTGATTTGTCTCAATTGTGGGATTTACTGGTTTTTGGTCAACAAAACCTGTAGAACTCAAGAAGGATTGACCAAAGTTAACTAATGGGAAAAAAAACAAAGAAAAACAAGCCTGATTGCAGGAAATGATACTGAAATTAGGTTCAACTGTCGTTTTTATGGGTCAGGTGATCCTTGTAATGGGATCAACCGATCTTTGGTTAGATCAGACGATCTGAGCCAACCGATCCTTAACCAATCTGACCAATCCTGTGATTGGACCATCTACAGGCTTATATTGGATTGGCCAAGTTTTGATTCCATGATTGGTTCTTTTGTAATAGACTGGTCTTGTAATCTAAAAGAAGTTTGAAACTTGGAACAATTGTTTTATTTAATTCTCTTACATCTCCTTAAGACTGTAAGTAAAAGAATGTCTATAATGTCCTCCCATAGGCCATAAGTGATTACTTTCCATTGATTTCAGAGTAAGGGTGGTGTAATGGTCATTCTGGCCAAGGATTCTCTCAATTATATCTTGTCATATGAGCAAAGCTTTTCAGTCATGAGATTTTTGGGAAACCATACAAGATACTATTCATCTCTTATTGTGTACTGATACATACAGTTCGCATTATTTTGGGTAGTTTTTCTGAATAAAGTGTATTTTGGAAGCTAAATGCGCTAAATGCACTTTTTTCGTTATAAAGCATCGGGGAAGTACATATAATATGCTCTCTTCATTTGAATAAATGGGCTTAAGAATTGTTATGCATTTTAAACTGAATGTATGATCTTTAATCATATTCCCTCAGTTATATCGTACTTGCTTATTCATACTTATTGATGCATGTGGTCTTAATGTTGAAGGAGCGACTATCTGACAATAGCCACAACCCGCCCGGAAACACTATTTGGTGACACAGCTATTGCTGTGCATCCTGAGGTAGGTTCACTTGTTTGTAACCAGTAGCTATGAAGCTAGATAGGCCACTTAATTTGAGTATGAAATGCTTCTTTCATTTTCTAATTGCATTTGTCATATGTTTTTTGTTTTGTAACCTTTATGATACTTATAGGCT
>JAOXJP010019106.1:0-17389 GCA_025762735.1 Platanus orientalis | reverse complement strand
AGCTTCTGCTTAGGCTTCCAAATATGGTATGTTTTTTCCAAGTAGTGTAGAACTACTGCATGAACTCCCCCTCTCTTAGAAAACATAACTCCGTTGAGTTTGGGTAGATGTCCTAAAATGCCATCACCTTCTAGAATTTGACGGAGAAGAAAATAACTTGTAGTCTTCTTGAGCTTCACCCCCAGTACATCTTTACAAGGAATCATTGTGATCTTCTTTCTCTCTTGTTGGAAGGAGAATGTGTTTTTGAAACCACAGTGTTGCACATTTTTATCAAAAAGTAATCACACATCACCTGATCAGTAAATCCCCTCAAAGAATAAGTAACAAGGCATCTCTCCCAAACTGGCAAGTTTGTATTGTTGACCCATAGTACTGTATAATGTGAAAGATGTGGCTCCACTTTCAGATCAGGCTTCTTGCAAGCCTTTTTAGACACAACATTAGTCCAACTACCCCCATCGATCACAAGAAAGCACAACTGGTCGTTGCACCTAACTCTGATTTAGAAAAAACTACTACGCCGCCAATCCTAAGTATCATTGACTCCTTGGTAGTCAAGACTGGGCGCAATACATACACTGGACTCTCCAGTTGTTCTTGACATTGTTGCTCAAGATCTACCTCGGCCTCTAAAAACATCTCCTTTGTCAGAATATACACCTTTACATCCCCGTCATCCTTAGATGTAAGTTGTTTGTCTGCCATCCCGATAACTTACTGAGGACATTGTGTCTGTTTGTGGATAGTGCTACCACACTAGAAACAACCTGCACTATTCCTCTAAGGAAACTCCCCTGGTCTGCGAGCTATGTAAGGTGAGATAGGCTTATTGGTTCGGCCTAGAAATTCTGGTGCCCCATTAGGCTGGAATCTAGGAACTACATGGCTCAATGATGCTCCTGGAAACTGAGACTACATGCAGAAAGAACTATCAGGGAAAAACTGTCTCTGTTGAGTTCCCTTTAAGTGATCCTCCGTAATGTAGGCTATGCAAATGGCATCAACTAGAGTAGTGAGGTGAGCGGAACATAGGTTCGTTGCAAGTTAGGGACACAAATCGCACCTATAAAGAGCAATCATGAGATCATTATCTCAACGGATCCGCGAACGTGCAGCTAGATGATGGAAGCAGTTAGTATATTCCTCTACCGTAGAGGAACTCTACTAAATCTGAGTAAGCTGGAGATGGACTCTCTGCCTAACTCCTAGAATCTCAAACCTACATCTCATAGCTGTCCTTAGATCATCCCAATGTCTGAAAGTATCCAAAGACTTGTGATCCTCTTTATAGTTATCCCACCACATCTCAATTGTCCCCTTTAACTTCGCTTCAACAAATTTCAGTCTCTTACCCGTAAAAAATGCTATGAAAATCAAAGAAAGACTTCACACTGTGTAACCAATCCAAAAATACATCCGTATCACCACCACCATAAAAATCCGGCACCTTTAATATCGCAATACGTTCAATGGCCTACTAGACAACACCATGGGAGTAATCATAGTCCTTTACAAAATCTTGCCTAAACCTATCCCGTCCAGGATTATACTCTAACCAGTGATGGACTGTCTCAAACTGCACCTGGTTGCCACCATCTCCACCTGTTACACTGAATGAGGTGTTCTTGTTGATTTCTTGCTGAGGAGTTTCTTGAATAATTTATTTCTCATTTTCAGAACCTTGGGTTTGATTCATGTTTTTGAGAATGGTCTCTAACTGAACCCTTATGATATCATACTTGTCATCAACCTTCTTACTTAAATTTTAGAGCCCTCTTTTCCATCCTACAAACTCAAGTGTTTACTCATCAACCACAGCATTAAGAGAGGTATTAGTTCTTTCCTTTGAAATAACCATAAAAATTTCCTTAGGATCCCAACTAGATCAAAGCAAACTGGTTTCCTAAACTCCGATACCAAATGATGCGGAACTAAATGTGGAAGGATGTGAAACAACTTCAAATAATAAAATAATAACCTAAGAATAAAATTCAAAAATTTTCAGTCAAGGGAAAATTTTGTAATTTTTCTAGAAGGTTAGAAAATTACCAAAATACCCTTGACATGCATCAGAAAATTTCCAAATTATGGTGTTCTTCTACGCAGGTTCTCAAGGTGCTCTTATAAAAATTTCATAAAATTTTGAGGTCTCTAGTTATTTATTCTAGAAATCCCTCAATTAGGCCATGCCCGAAAATTGTAGAAACTTCAGAAAATCAAACCCAACTCCAACAACAATCAAGCTTTCAAAAAATTGTATTTACCTCTTAATATAGGTTTAAACACCTCTTGAAAACTGCAGAAATCTTCCCCAAAGCTTGCTTCAAAATATGGGAAAAAATCGATAAAGCTTGCTAAAAAAATAGGTGACGCTTAACCCTGTTTCTGGTTCTCCCAATTGATTAGGGAGAGGCACGTAGTGATGGAATACTTGTTCAAGTAGGTCGTCCAAGGGTTATGGATGCCCTTGTGAAAGGGTTTTGTCAACAATGAAGGGGTTAGGGAGTAGTGTTGTGAAGTATCAATGAAGGTTAGGAAAATTTTGATGGAGGAAAATAAAGAGAATCAAAGAAGAATGAAGTAAAGAAGACGAAGAATGAAGGCTGGGGAGAAGAATGAAGAAGGTGAGAGAGATTAAAGAAGAGAGAGAGGACTTCCTCACCCTAGGAAATCGTAGAGAATGAGGAAGTCACACTTAGGACTTAAAAACTTAATTCCTATTATTCAAATCTGCGTAAATTCGTTACAGCAAGTAGAGTTATAAACCCTTTTAAAAAAGTAGAACCAAAGTAACTAAACTACCCCCCAACTTAAGTTACACGACCAGCACTAAATCCCCTTCTTATTTTGCATAAAAAAACAATATAAACTACCCTAAATACCCTCTAAAGACTCCTAATTTAAAACCCCCTACTTTATGGCTGTTTAAAGCCTTATTACATGTTGAATTTAAAAACAAAAACAACCTTAAGATATCTAACTACTATGGACACCTACTCCCTTTCTTCTTTCCTTAATAGAGCTTCGGCTTAGGCTTTCAAATAGGGTAGGTCTTTTCTAAGTAGTGTAGAACTATTGCATCAACTCCCCCTCTCTTAGAAAACTCAACTCCGTTGAGTTTAGGTAGATGTCCTAAAATGTCATCTCCTTCTGGAATCCAACAGAGAAGAAAAGAACCTGCAGTCTTCTTGAGCTTCACCCCCAGTACATCTTTACAAGGAATCATTGTGATCTTCTTTCTCTCCTGCTGGAAGGAGAATGTGTTTTTGAAACCATAGTGTTGCACATTTTTATCAAAAAGTCATCACATATCACCTGATTAGTAAATTCTCCCAAAGAATAAGTAATAAGGCATCTCTCCTGAGCTGGCAAATTTGCATTGTTGACCCATGATACTTTATAATTTGAAAGATGTGGCTCCACTTTCAGACTAGGCTTCTTGCTAGCCTTTTCAGACACAACATTAGTGCAATGACCAGTTGTGCTCTGTTGTAAATTCTCCCAAAGAATAAGTAACAAGGCATCTCTCCTGAACTAACAAGTTTGTATTGTTGACCCATAGTACTTTATAATGTGAAAGATGTGGCTCCACTTTCAGACCAGGCTTCTTGCAAGCCTCTTCAGACACAACATTAATGCAATTACCCCCATCAGTCACAACAGAGCACAACTAGTCGTTGCACCTAACTCTGATTTAGAAAAAATTGCTACGCTGCCAATCCTCAGTATCATTGACCTCTTTGGTAGTCAAGATTGGGCGTAATATATACACTGGACTCTCCTGTTGTTCCTGACGTTGTTGCTCAAGATCTGCCTTGACCTCTAAAAAATCTCATTGGTCGGAATATACACCTTTACATCCTCATCATCCTTAGATGTAGGCTGTTTGTCTGCTATCCCGAAAACTTACTGTGGACATTATGTCTGCTTGTGGCTAGTGCTACCACACTAGAAACAACCTGCACTATTCTTCTGAGGAAACCCCATAATCTGCGAGCTCTGTAAGGTGAAATGGGCTTATTGGTCTGGCCTAGAACTTTTGGTGCCCCATTAGGCTGGGATCTAGGAACTACATGGCTCAATGATGCTCTTAGAGACTGAGACTGCAGGCAGAAAAAACTATCAGAAAAAAACTGTCTCTGTTGAGTTCCCTTCAAGTGATCCTCCGTAGTGTAGGCTATACAAATGGCATCAGCTAGAGTAGTGAGGTGAGCAGAACATTGGTTCGTTGCAAGTTAGGGACGCAAACCATACCTATAAAGAGCAATCATGAGATCATTATCTCCACGGGTCCGTGAATGTGCAGCTAGATGATGGAAGTGGCTAGTATATTCCTCTACCGTAGAGGAACTCTGCTAAATCTGAGTAAGCTGAATATGGACTGTCTGCCTGACTCCTTGAATCTCAAACCTATGCCTCATAGCTATCCTCAGATCATCCCAATGTCTGAAAGTATCCAAAGACTTGTGATCCTCTTTGTAGTTATCCCACCACATCTTAGTTGTCCCCTTTAACTTCGCTTCAACAAATTTCAGTCTCCTACCCTTTGGAATGCTATGGAAATCAAAGAAAGACTCCACACTGTGTAACCAATCCAAAAATACATATGTATCACCACCACCATAAAAATCCGACACCTCTAATATCGCATTACGTTCAATGGCCTACTAGACAACGCCATGGGAGTAATCATAGTCCTTTACAAAATCTTGCCTAGACTTATCCCGTCCAGGATTATGCTTTAACCGGTGATGGACTGTCTCAAACTGCACCTGGTTGCCACCATCTCCACCTGTTACACAGGATGAGGTGTTCTTGTTGATCTCTTGCTGAGGAGTTTCTTGAATAATTTTTTTCCCATTTTCAGAACCTTAGGTTTAATTCATGTTTTTGAGAATGGTCTCTAACTGAACCCTTATGATATCATACTTGTTATCAACCTTCTTGCTTCAATTTTAGAGCCCTCTTTTCAATCCTACAAGCTCAAGTACTTACTCATCAACCACAGCATCAAGAGAGGTATTAGTTCTTTCCCTTTAAATGGCCATGAAAATTTCCTTAGAATCCCAACTAGATCAAAGCAAACTGGTTTCCTAAACTCCAATACCAAATGATGCGGAACTAAATGTGGAAGGATGTGAAACAACTTCAAATAATAAAATAATAACCCAAGAATAAAATTCAAAAATTTTCAGTCAAGGGGAAAATTTGTAATTTTTCTAGAAGGTTAGAAAATTACAAAAATACCCTTGACATGCATCAGAAAATTTCCAAATTATGGTGTTCTTCTATGCAGGTTCTCAAGGTGCTCTTATAAAAATTTCATAAAATTTTGAGGTCTCTAGCTATATATTCTAGAAATCCCTCAATTAGGCCATGCCCAAAAATTGTAGAAACTTCAGAAAATCAAACCCAACTCTAGCAACAATCAAGCTTTCAAAACATTGTATTTACCTCTTAATATAGGTTCAAACACCTCTTGAAAACTGCAGAAATCTTCCCCAAAGCTTGCTTCAAAATATGGAAAAGAATCGATAAAGCTTGCTAAAAAAATAGGTGACGCTAAGCCCTATTTCTGGTTCTCCCAATTGATTAGGGAGAGGTATGTGGTGATGGAATACTTGTCCAGGTGGGTCGTCCAAGGGTTGTGGATGCCCTTGTGAAAGGGTTTTGTCAACAATGAAGGGGTTAGGGAGTAGTGTTGTGAAGTATCAATGAAAGTTAGGTGCTGCAGAAAAATTTTGATGGAGGAAAATAAAGAGAATCAAAGAAGAATGAAGGAAACAAGAGGAACAATGAAGGCTGGGGAGAAGAATGAAGAAGATAAAAGAGATTGAAGAAGAGAGAGAGGACTTCTTCACCTTGGGAAATCGTAGAGAATGAGGAAGTCACACCTAGGACTTAAAAACTTAATTCCTATTATTCAAATCTGTGTAAATTCATTACAGCAAGTAGGGTTATAAACCCTTTTAAAAAAATAGAACCAAAGTACCTAAACTACCCCCAAACTTAAGTCACACAACAAGCACTAAATTCCCCTCTTATTTTGCATAAAAAAATAATATAAACTACCTTAAATACCCTCTAAACACTCCTAATTAGAAACCCTTATTCCATGGCTATTTAAAGGCTTATTACATGCTGAATTTAAAAACAAAAACAACCCTAAGATATCTAACTACCATGGAAACTTGCTCCCTTTTTTCTTTCCTTGATAGAGCTCTGGCTTAGGCTTCCAAATAAGGTAAGTCTTCTTCAAGTAGTGTAGAGCTATTGCATCAGGTTATCTCCGAGTGAGATGGATAGGAAGGGTTGAGAGCTTAATGTGAAAGGTCACTTGATGTACGATATCCAAGAGATGGATTCCTACAAGGTTCCCTTTGAAAAGACCCTAAAATAATATGAGAAGATGTTTACTAGGTCTTAACTAATTCAAGAGAGATTCAAAAAAAGGAATTAAAAAAAAACACGGTATAAGAAGAGATTACTATAGAGATTTTTTTAAAAAGAAAGAAGATGTGAAGATGATGGAGATTAAAGAAAATAATAAAGAAGAAATTATAAAAAAAGAGAGAGAACTCACCTAAACTATGAGAGTTAGAGGAGATAACTAGCCATGAGCTTCAAAAACAACTTTTATTCATAAAATTTTCTTCAACTAGCCGTATAAGAAGTCTTTATGACCTATTTATAATAAATAAATAAATAACAAAATTTGACCATATTTGATCAAAATACCCCTCCTTTGTACGGTCAGCCAAAAAAAATCCAAAAAAAATCTTGAAAAATTATGAAAAATATAAAAACACTTCTAAACTTCTTCTAAACTAATTTTAACTCTCTACCAACTTTCAAACTTGGCTCTGATGGCATTATTACATAAATCCACTACTAAAACCCTCCTAAAACATAAAGAAAACAATAAAATAAAACCTAAACACTATGGGTAGCAACTCTATCACTTGGTTCTCTTCAAAAACATTGGTCTTGGCTTCCACAAAGGCTTGTACTTTTTCATTCATTGAAGAGTTGCCGCATCACCACTTTACTACCAAATTGTTCTACGATGGTTTGGATCAAGTTTATCTGAGATCTATCCTAGTATGGGCATTTGGACTCAGGGGGTTCCATACAAGGTTAATTTCTTCATTTGGACTACCATGTTGGATACAATTTTAATTCTTAACCACTTGAAGAGTAGGGGTTAGAATTTTACTTGAGGAAGGAGGGGACGATGGACCACCTTTTTATTCATTGTTAGTTGGTTTGGGAAATGTGGATTTTCTTCCTCTCATTCCTCAAAATCCCCTGGGATTTCCCAAGCTCGTTCAAAGATCTCTTTAGATGGCAGATGGCTTGGAAGGTTAATTTCTTTGACGACAAGGCAATCTCTTATGATTGCCTCTGTGTTCGAGTCCATGGGCTCCTTAGGGAGTGAGTGTCCACTTTGTCTAGCTTTCCTGAATCTAATTGGATTGCTTATTGGGATGGGTTGGCCTACTATACTAGTCATTAGTCTTTTTGGTGTTCTGTTTAGGCTGTCTATTTTGCTTTGTATTTTGCTTTTGCTTTCTCGTTTTTATTGTGCTTTCACCACCCTGGTGAAAGTTCCCTTTTCTCTTCTTTTTAAATAAAGTTCTTTTTATTTCAAAAAAAAAAGGTGTCTTAAGATTTTCCTTGATCTCATTCTACTAGATCAATTTTTCTTGATCTCATTCTCCTAGATCTATACAGGAGGTGAATTCAATATCCTCATCAATGTCACTCACCAATCCCTACTTCAGCAAACGAGTTGGTTTCAACTTGTATTTGATATGGTCCCTTGGAAAATGATCATCCTAGTTTCAATCACATTACCCACTAACGAAGGGCAGGAGTTGTTATTAAATGTTGATGACACTATGGCTGTTAAAGATAGAGTGTTGACCAAAGGAGTACCTCCAGATGAAGTTCACCTTTTACTTTATGTCAGAGAGAACCAAAAACAGAAGTTACTCGCCAGGCCCATTGAAATGGGGAGTAAGGGTGTTGGCATTCTAGCTAAAAGTTAATGAATTCCTTATGGTTTGAAACAGTATTTTGGCGATATATAAGTCAATCTTGATGTGCATGGACAACACAGTGCTGTCATTGTTCCTTGAGAATTTTAGACTTGAATTTTTTTTGGATAAAATAAATTCTGAGGTTATAAAATTCTTAAGAGATATTCAAATGAGAAACCTGTAACAGAAAATCAAAATTATCTATTGCACAACACATCATCGGTACGCTCCATTAATCAATACAAAATAGGATAGTCTGAATCATCTAATCATATGATGAACTTTGATTCTAAAAGTCACAAGATTGTGAATCAATAGAAATCCAAAATGACAGTAGAGTTAAATGGTAGGTAGCAAACTAAGAATCACCATTGTATCAACAATTGCTAGGCTTAAAATTCCAGTAAATGGGGCAAGTGGTCGATCATTGAACACATAAGACATCTATTTAGAAAGTGCACAACCTGGTAAGAGCAAAAAATGGCTGAAAAGAAAATGGTATCAAATGGGAGCAGAAAAAGGAGGCTTGTAAACATTTAAAATAATAAGAAGAAGAAGAAAAGAAAGAAACTGTACCTAACAATAAGGAGATCTGACTCACAAGGTTCAGTAAAAGCATTCATAAAATGATGTCGAAGTTTTTAAAAAGGTAAATTTTCCATACCTGCCAAGAACAAGTTTGATTATGGAAGATTTACAAAGACAATTTTCTTTTGGTAGGGCCACTCAGGCCAGCAGACTGCTGGATCATAGCATGGGACCCACACCACAAGCAGGAGAGGCAGAAAGCAAGGCAATCACTTGCAGAATGCTGCTAGGAGAATTCAACTCCAAGATCTCTCTCCTGGACAGGCGACGTCTCAACCATCTCTTCTGGAGAGATGTTGGCATTTACAAAGAAAAATTGCTTGTAACAATGGTTACACATAAGAGATATCTACACAACCCAGCTTCTGTGACAGAAGTATGTCAAGATAATTCAAATCTAGTCTCCAAGAAAGGTCTTTTAGGAAACTCCCACTGGGTTCACCACATGGAGTCCCCTTCATCCATAACTCAAGATGGAAAAAGTGATACCAGTTGCTTCCTAGGCATTGACCAAGTAATGGTGGATATGGATGCTTAGCAATTATTTTAATAAATAATTTACCTACATAACCAACATTTTACAATAGAATTTTGCAATGATTTACCTCTTACATGTCTCTGTCATGTAAGCTTTTCTTATATATATATTGAAAAAAAAATATTGCATAAAAAGAGAAGGCAGATACAACCCACAAGAGAGCACACAGACCAAAACTACAAACAAAACATATCAGCAATCCAATAAAAATGGAACTCAAGCCCACCCCCAATTTCACTAATCTATCAGCAACCTCATTCCTCAATCTAGGAATATGGACTAGCAAAACCTTCAAGTCTCTCACAAGAGACCTAATCTCCTGCACAAAATGATGAAGCTGCCAAGAACCAACCACCCTCCCATCCGCCCAATTTATGACGTGCTCGAATCGCCTTCAACCATGCACCCAGATAAGCCTCTTTCTTTGATCATGCGATGCCTTTGAACAAACTACACATGTCCTCTTGCATAGAGCCACAAATAGCAAGAGAGCCACTCATAGAAAACACCACATTCCCATTAGAATCCCTTGTAACACACCCAAAACCTGTTGGCCTTGGGTTGCCAAAGGAAGAGCCATCAAAATTCAGCTTTATTTTCCCTTCTCGAGGAGGCTCCCATCTTCTTTAAATAGGACCATCCTTATGAACAGAAGAAGAAATGCAAGACACCTTATCTATCATAAAGGAATTCAAGGATAAGTCCTTGAACTCACAATTCACCATAAGCCAAGACCCCACCTCTTAAAGAATAGAATCAATAACTATTCTCACCGGTATCTTCTTGCCATCAAAGATTCTACTGTTCTGCTCTTTCCAAATGCCCCACAGGTTCCTTGAATAATAGCCCCCATAAATAATGTTCCCCGCACTCCTTTGGCTCCCCCATTCCATTGCCTAATAAGATCCAGTAAACCTTCAGGCAACACAAAGGATAAAGAAGAAATGCAAGACACCCAATCTATCACAAAGGAATTAAAGGATTAGTCCTTGAAACTCACAATTCACCATAAGCCAGGACCCCTCCTTGCAAAGAATAGAATCAATAATCATCATCACCAGTCTCTTCTTGTCTTCAAAGATTCTACTATTTTGCTCTTTCCAAATACCCCCACAGGATTCCTTGGCTAACAGCTCCCATAAATAATCTCCCCTGCACTCCTCTGATTCCCCCATTCCATTGCCTCATAAGATCTAGTAAACCTTCAGGCATCACAAAGGATAAAGAAAAGGAACAAAAAAAATCTCCACGTAGATTTGGCATAATCACAGTGAATAAACAACTCCCTGTTTTTGCATCTTTGCCACACATACTACAAATAGAGAGAGATAGAACCATAAAAGGACGTCTTCTTTCGAGCATGTCCGTAGTATTAATCTAGCTAAGAGAAGCCACCTAAGAGAAAGCTTTCAATCGAGGAGGAGCTAAAGAATTCTAAACATTACGGTATGGGAAAGACTCTAAATTAGGCACACAACAGAGAAATTGGAAAAATATATATATTTTTGAAGTGAATTGACCATTCGAGGAAGGACTCCACGCCCTAAGATCTTGATCCTCACTCAATATATAAACATCCTTATGGCACTCTGTTAGAATGCACAGAATCCACTTCCCGCTCATAAAGGTCACGAGTAAATAAAAGGTTTTATTCTAAACCTAAGAATGATTATGACAAAATATCTATAACCATCGCATTCTTTTGGGAGAGACACGAAAAAGACGAGGATATGAAGACTTTAGGTGGTACTCCCCCACCAAAGATCCTGCCAAAATCTTAATTTTCCTACCAGTTCCATACAAGAAGCGAGCATAGGGATAGAAAAGAGGACTTACTTGAATAATGTGTTTTCACATGAGAGAATGAGATAAAGGAAGTGTATGATTTCCGTCCTATATCTGCTGAAAATGACGGATTACCACAGACTCCCATGATTTACAGCAAATCTCCACAACCATTTCCCCAATAAAGTTATGTTTTTCTCCTTTAATCTTCCGATACCCAACCCCCTACTCCTTCAACTTAACCACATTACACTATTTCACCAAATGGTCATTTCCCGTATTCCCCTCTCACAAAAAATCCCTTTGCAGTTTCTCAATCTTCATCGCCACCTTGCATATATATATATAGACCTTCAATGTCTCTCATAATTTTATTAGGATCTATGCATTGGGATTAAAGGTACATACCAAGAAAAAAAAGAAAATGCCATATTTTTTTTTTGGTTCTTCATCTTATAAATCCTAAAATTAACCACTAAAATTCATGCATATGCATCAAATTAATGCACACACATCTTTAAGCTAGGATTTTCTTGGTATTGATAGTATTTAAGTTAAACTTATGCTAAATCTATACAAAAAAAAACTTTTTTTTAGTGAATAATGATTTTATTAAAAAGAGAAGAAAATGAAATGCAACAAAAGCAAAAAAAACAAAATCACAACTTTAAAGGAAGCAATGATCCTTAAAACATCAAAGGCAACTCAACCCCCTTTTTGCTAGACCATCTGCTAACTCATTCACCTCACGCAAGATATCAGAAAGAGAGAGATCCAACAACGTGATGTGCAATCTAATCTCATGAAAAACATAAGACAGTTGATGACATAAATCCAAGGCCATACCAATGCCCCACTACACAACCACCTTTGAATCCCCCTCCACACAACCGCCTTTAGCATCAACCTCTTTAAGCTCATGCAAGCCCTTTAGGAGAGCCAACACCCCGCCTTTGTCGAATCATAAACTCCTAACGGATTACGCACCACCCTCACAATCTACTCCAATATCTCATAACACAACCAAAACCTATCACCTCTGGGTTACCAAACAAGGAACCATCAAAATTAAGTTTCAAGAGCCCAATAGGAGATTGGACCCACTAAAATCTAGGAGACTGCAACCCCAAAGGAATATGAGAAAAAACATGTCACCCAATTTCTCAACAAATCATTAAAAGAGACATCCTAGAACTCCTTACAACATTAACCAAGAAGTCATGTTAAAAAGAATACCTTCCACACCTCAAACAACGATTTACTTGCACCTTCAAAAATTCTTCTATACTTTCCTTCTAAATTCCCCAACCAACCCCATGGGAAATCTAATCCAAAAAACTTGTACCCCTACCACCCAAAAGACCACCTCTCCATTAACAAACAAGCTCAACCAAACTACTAGGTGTGTCATATGCTTGAGCAAGGAAGAGACAATTAAACATTTCTTCATTCACTGCCCGATGGCTTGTGAGGTTTGGTATTTCTATCTTCTTTAGCTCAAGATTCCTTAGGTATTTCCAACCTCTTTTCAAGAACTGATGTCAAAGTGGTGGTTCAGTGGCCTGAAGGGTATTCTGAAGTCCATTTGGCTCTACTTGCTTGGAGTCATTTGCTGGGGTATCTGGACGAAGAGGAACAAGAGAATCTTTAATAACAAATTATCTTCTTCTTCAATTGTTCTGTCTGACTGTGAGTAGTCTGTTGTTGGAATGGCTTTCTATTTTTAGGGAGTTTGAGGAAGAGGGTTGGATCTCTTTTTAAGATGATACTATTTAGTTTTTGTCCTTCGGTTGTCTGTTTTCTTTCTTTTTTTGTTTTTCTATTTCTGTTCTTTTTTGTATTCTCTCACTATCCTAGTAATTGTTCTTTTCTTTCCTTTGCCTCTTTTTTTTAATATAATTATCCTCAAAAAAAAAAAAATTAAAAACTCTTTTCAAGCTCCATTCCACAAAAGGCTTCTTCTACCATTGGAATTTTAAAGCCACCACGATGCATAACAAAATATTCACATTTCTTCATGACCATTATTTGGGATCAAAATCTACTAGTGTAGATGGCATTTTTTAACAAGATGCATCATACACATAATGCTAGACTTATGTATGTACCCTCTCATTAGAGAACATGATTTAAAATTGAGTGTTATGTGGCATTTAGGATTTTGTAAGGGGTGGGTGGAGAATTTTGTAATAAGGTCTTTTGTGCCAAGGGTAGTTTAGGCTTTCTTTTATGCTTGATTTTTATGTAATAAGGCTAAAAACCAAAGACAATGTAAGAAATTTTATATGTTGGTTGACAACTCATTATTTTGTCATTTAAATAGACTCCAAAGTCAACAAAGGGAGCTCCACATATGCTGGTAGATAGCTACTTTGTTTCCTAGTTTTTAGTAATTTAAATTTTAGGAAAGATGATTATTTAGAAGTATTAGAGTTAGGAAAGTTTGGTTAAGAGGTCTTTTAGGTTTTTAGAAGTTTATAAATTTAACAAGTTTTTATTATTTTGAGTTTTGTAAGCATATTTAAAGGCACCCCCTCCTCCATATTTTACAGTGAAGAATTTTAATAATTGCATTGAATTATTGGGTGGTTTCCCATGGTGTGGTTGTGGCCGTATTCTCCTCTCTAAGGGTTGATGCCATCTCCTACGCTCCCTATTCTCTCCATGAATATTGTCGCACACCAATGTGCACTTGTGAGTATCCACCTCACCCTTCCTCTTTCTCCCAGGTATCTCTTTTATCTTCTCCTTCTCTCTTAGTGTCTCACTTCTTTTCTTCCATCATCTTCTCACTCTCTATTTTCTATCTTAATTCGCCTTTATTTTTCTTTAATTTCAAAATCATGCTCACTGGTTTTGTGTGTTTTTGTTAAAGTTTCATGTGGACTGAGTTTTTATATATTTTCCTAAATCAAATCTTATCAGATTTCCACGAAATTTTAATTGTAGAACCCTAGTGTACATCAGAAAATATCTTGAAAGTTTCAGAATTTTCTGACACATGACTAGGGATATTTTGGTAATTTTGTGGGTTCTACCAAAAGATTCCAAAATTTCCCTTTGGGCTTCTTTATCTCTTTTCTACTTATTTTCTATTCATTTTCATCCTAACATCTTATTTTATATTTTATTCTCTAATTTTTCATAGTTTGTGGTTACTTGAAGTGTTTAATATTCAAAACTTGTTTTATTTGCTTCCGCACTTATACTTTAACAATTGTTTGAGCCCCTTGAGATATCCTACATCAATTTGTGATATCATCTCCATTATATGCTGCATCAAATTTGGTATCAAAGTTTTGTCCTACATCACATATATCAGTGCACTAAACAACCTTTTGAATGGCATCTTCTATGGGACCTGAAAGTTCAATCAAAGGTGATGTTCTTCATGTGGGCTGCCCGTAAGGGGAAGATTTTAAAGATCGATAATCTTCATAAGCGTGGCTTCATCCTCCCAAATGCTTTCCCCTTCTGTGTTCAAGATGGTGAATCCGTTAATCACATATTTATTCATTGTGAATTTGCAATATAAGTGTGGAACATTATCCTAGCAGAAGTGGGTTTGGTGTGGATATTTATTAGAAACCTAATGCAGTTGGTTAACTCTTGGAAGCTTCTAAGGTCCTCCAAAAAAGGCAAGAGGATATGGCGTTTGATATATACCCTGTGGTTTGCTGGTCTCTTTGGTTGAAAAGGAACCAATTAACTTTTGAAAATCACTCTGAGCCTTCCTACAATGTGTTTAGAAGGGCAAGAATGTGTTTTTGGACAAAAAATTGTAAAGATTTGGTGGGGAACTCTTTTGTTGATATAACAAAATAGGTGGGGCAAAATTATTAAAGATTCTTGTTGTTTCTCTTTTAAGCTTGGCTGTTTCCTTCTTTGAAAGGGGACATCTTGCCCCCTTTTAATAAAATTTTCTTTTAGCGAAAAAAAAAAAGTCAAAAGTGCATTTGCTGGTACAAGTGTTCACTCCAAATAGGATGGCTTACAGTTACACCACATTAACTCCTTTTTGTACTGAGTTATCATTGCAACCAAACAGACACAAAGCATAAGAATAACAAAGAAGGGCATTGAAGGGAAGGTTCCTATCAAACTGTGGAAATATATACATCTACAATATGAGCAAGGAATTCAAAGACATCTAATATAACTTGGGACTTATCACACTGTCCAAGATACCTAATTGAATTCAAAAAATTACCTTCAATTACAATACGATGCCTTAAGACTGCTCTTGAGAACTGTATCAATCATGAAAGCATGACAGCAGGCAGTGTGAAGGCTCCCAGTAGTATTCCTGATGAAGCACCTGACCTGAAGATCAAAAAAGAAAAGAAAAAAATTAACTTATTGTTCTAATTTTTCACAAGTTCTACAACAATAAATATCTGAAAATCCTATCAGCAGTTTCAAACAAGTGAAAGATAAACGCATCATCATGCTGTATGCCAACATCGTTTCTCAAGACACAATAATCCCAAAATGCACCTCAATTACATGAAAACTCAAAAAAAGTTGAACGCAAAATCCACAGCATCGAAGGCAAATCCAAGCCTTCACAACATCCCTAACATATTCTACCTAAATAGGAAACCCTAATTTCACCTCCACAATATCAGAAATAACAAAATACTCAGTCCGAAAACAAGCAAACCAAACAAACGAGAAATTTCATAACTCCCACTAAATTCATAAATTAATTTCAAGAAAATGTCAAATTAAGAAGCCAAAAGAAAGGAAGTTTCACCTGGTTTTGAATCGACTCAAGGAGGCAGAATTCTCGGGAAAGATCTCAACAAAGAGACCGGCGAAAGCGAGGAGAGACAGAGCAAACCCTTCATATAGGAGTAAAGAATAGAAGGCAATAGATAAAAAGTAAAACGACTGCTCTCTCGCCATTGGTAAGCGATGAAGAAATGACTGCCATAATCACATAGAGGATGAGATATGGAAGAGAAGGAAACAGCGCGCGCTCCAAACCAGAGCTCTCATGGGTTTCCCTTCCAGATTGAACCAAGAGAGACTGTAGCTTTGGGCTTTTTTTGCAGCTATAACGACTTCGGGTCCCCTCTCCCCACCTAGCTGTGAAAAGTCGTGATCAAGTCCTCCTAAGGAGGACAGTCAAAGTTGTCTTCTTTAGATTGGAACCGTTGGATTAGAATCTTTTTTCTTAATCGATAAGATAGATGAGGTTCTACAGTCATGATCTGTGTATCAGGATAAAAGATAGCTTAGGGACTAAATTAATATGTGAGAATTGGTTAGGGCACTCTCCGAAGTTGGAAGAAACGGCAATTCATGGGTGGTTATCCTTGTAGAAATATGTATGTATGAATGTAGCCTAGGGTATCCTGGAAGGGTTTATGAAGGATTAGAATTTGTGTCTTCATCTGTGAGCAATAGCCCATGAAAAAACCTCAACTCAAAAAAGCCTTACCCACTTGAGGTTGGCTACTCAAATCCTTAGTTTCCCGTTCCATTCTATCTAGATCATGTCTATCATTAAATTTTAAGCATTCGTGACTTTTCTCACTACTTCAATACCCATGTCAATTTTGAACATTCATCTTCTTTTTCGTTTTTTATTTTTATTTTTTATTTGTTGGATGGGGAGGTGAGGGGGAGGGGTTGGGTCCCACTTGGAGCCATTCAAGCCCGCACAGCGGCGGGAGGGGCAGCCCGCAGATAGGCAGGAGCAGCTTCGCACACTACAGAAGTGCTGGCACAGGGACTTGGTATTTGTTGCATTAATCAAACCATCTCAATCAGCATACCTTCTTTGTTTGACTTAATGGTGCTACTCTTGAGTTCTTGCTAATGCATTCATTTCTAATTCAATCCTTTTTAGTCTTGCCACTCATCCATCTCAACATATCATATCAACTACACCTATTCTATGTATGTCTATTATATTGTTTATTTGTTGCTTAACATTTGGCTGCATTAACATGGAAAAACTTATAGTGGTCTTTGAACATCTCCCCTTCAATTTTAATACTACATATCAATCATACATCACTCCAATTCATCCACCCCACTCCAATACCCTCAGGATTTGCTACGCCCCCTTAAAGTGCCCCTAACATGCAGGGGGGGCACACATCACATCAAGAAGTGATTTACACCCTCCCAAAAAAGTGTAAATCACTTTTCAACCTGAAGTGTCCTCCTGCATGTGGGGGGTACTTCTTTTTGTTTTTTGGGGGATTTTTCTCAAATTGGTTCAAAGTTTTGGCATAATTGCCAAATAATGAGGTAAAAAAAAATATTTCCGAAATCGGTTTTTAGTGAATTGTAATTACTTTTTTAGCCCTAAATCCGTTATTTGATATATTAGGCAATTGAATCTCTTGTTCTAGGATTTTGCCACACACACACACACACACACACAGAGAGATTATCTCCATATCTTTAGAGATGATGA
>JAOXJP010019095.1:0-17390 GCA_025762735.1 Platanus orientalis | reverse complement strand
ATATATATATTCTTTAATTTTCCAAAAAACACTCTCTAATAACCTATAAAATTTTTGAACTCATATCATAAAATGTTAGAAATTGACAATTCCTTAATTGATTATTTTATCACATATTATATACAGTGATTTTCAATTTTATTATAAAATAATTATCACCTCAACAAACAAGCGACTTTTTATATAATTTTTCAATATTAACTTCTTCCTAAATATTGAATTTGTTTTAAAATTAGATATTTAAAAAAATATAACATTATATACATTACCCGTCCAAATTCGCACAGGATCACAACTAGTATTTAAACAAATCTATATAGATGTATCCATATTCACAAGCAAATTGAGTACGAGCATTAGTTGGTAATTGTTGGGTATCTCTTCATTCAAACCCCTTACCATGAATAGAGAGGCGCCAAGCCGGGATCAATCCATGTGTAACATGATGCCTGAAGGGCATCTCAGTCAATGCATCTTACTCGAAAAGGGTGTTATAGTAAATACACAATAACAAGAAAATAACAGTTTATCTATCAAAGTATCAAACTTTACCCACAGGGTAATTTTGTAATTTCGTTATATATTTTTTTAATAAAAATTTAAAAAAGAAGAAATACTCTTGCTAGTTGCGACTGGGAGGTAGAGGCCGTCTGAACAGAACTTGGAGGCGTTGGGTAAAAACCCACCAAAAGCCCTAACGAGCGAGGAAAGGAGAAAATGGCGCAACTAGGCAGGACCAAGAACGTGGCGAAGCGTTCGAAGAAGTACTTAGAAGAAGCCTTGTATAAGAGACTGTTCAGGGATGGGAGCTCAGAGATCAGTGTTCGAACTGAGCTCAATAAATTTCTCAAGGAATCCAAGAGAGTCTATAAATGGGAGGTCGGTGTCTCCGTCAAGAAGCTTCGACAGCGTAAGAGGTTCTACCCTGCGTTGAAGGTAAAAGAATCCACAGTCTTGGAATCATAATTTTGTTTATTTTTATCATTTTTTGCCTGGATATCCAATATGTGGGTGATCCGTACGAGCTTGATTTCCTTTTCTTTTCTTACATTTGGAACGATGGGTTCTTGTTCGTTAGATGGATCTTTATTTTGATTTTACTTCAGAAAATAGCGGCCAATCTCCAGGCTTTTGAACACTTCAAATTGGGTATTTGTTCTAATCCCATATGAATTTTTTGGGTAGGATCTGATATTGTAATATGGTTGGGCAGGTTATGTATCCTGGATGAAGTTACAAGGCACTTAAGGGAAATCGAGGGTTTGGAACAAGGAAGTTATTGAGACTGTCAATCAAAAAGGAAAAATAATTTTCTCTTTAGATTGATGCAAATACAAAAGAGATGAGTAGTTTGATTTCAAAGTAAAGTTTGGAGGAAGGAGTCAATGCAAGAGCTATTTTCCATTATGAAGAAAGTTGAAAATCTGTTATTCATAAAATAAAATAAAATAAAGCACTAGAAAATCGTTGGATACAGAACTTTAGTGTGAACTAGCTGACGGCAGGGATAAGAATTCCAAATTCTTTTGTGTATGGCCAATGTTAGAAAAAGGACTAATCTCGTAAGTAGATGTTTGGTTGAAGACAGGACGATTGATGATGAACATAGGTAGTTGTCCGGTAGAAGACAGGATGGTTGATGATGAATTGGAAGGACTAATCTCATTCAACCTTCTTTAGATGGCTTGGATTTTGCTTTCTTATAAAGAAGGCAGCTTCGCTAGAGAGGAAATTTGAAGAGCAAGTGTTAACGGGGAATTCAAGCTTAGAGAGAGATAAAAATGGGCCTATATGGCTTTTTTCCCTCAAGATTATGGGAGAATATTAAGGCGGAGCTTACAGAAACTTTTGAGGAGTTTCACAATGGAAATAGATGGGACAAAACATCTATCTGCTTTTATTAACTTTTTGGGAGGCTTAAATTAGGTGGCATCCATATTGTCTTAAATAATATAAAAGAAGAAGAAGGGGATGCATCTCCTTGTACAACACAATTGGTCAATACGCTATGACCCATGTACAACATATTCATCATATGAATTTTCAGTTATAATGATGGTCTGATCCTCTTTTAGTTGCTGATCAGATATGTCCTTAAACACCTTGACGATTGAATTCCATAAAACTAGCATGCCGAAAAATTTTCTAATTACTTTCTCCTCTGTCTTGGATATGTTCTCTTAAACTCATTGGTTCCCTCTCAGTCCACAATATCCAACAAGAGCAAATGGAGGAAGATTCAACATTATTCAATTTCTTTTGCTAAGGTCTTTTACTTGACATGCGGGGACAAGGCTCTTCATGTCTGGCAGGACCCTCCAACGCAAGCCAAACAGCTGTAGAAAAGGACCCTAAATTTCCATGGTGAAGGGGCAGTGGTGTAAGCGGTGACTCAAGGTCTCCCCATAAGATAAAGTTCATGCATACCATTACTCATTTCCATAACACCAAGTGATCTACTGTAAGGATTTTATCCAGGTATGCGATTTACATTAAAAAAAGAGAGGCTATCTTGGATGTTATGACTTCATTAACTTTATCCCCAAGAAAGTAGTTGAGGATCTTAGAAATTTAAAACTGATCATCTTGGTGTGATATGTCTAATAATTATTGTCAAAGTATAGGCTTGTATATTGAAGTGCAAAAACTCTTTACCATGCGCTTGAAAGTGGTTATGAAAGGTCTTATTTCTCAACCCTAAGGGGCTTTTATTGAGGGTCGTCGAATCTTTGATAGTGTACTCATTGCTAATGAATGCATTGAGGATCGTTGGAGGTTTGGTCGGTGTGGTGTGATGTGTAAGCTTGATGTGGAGAAGGCCTATGATTATGTTAATTGGAACTTGTTGGATTATATTCTTTCTCGTTTGGGTTTTGAGGTGAAATGAAGAAGTTTAATTTTCTTTTGTGTTAGGTCGAGTTCCTTTTCTATCATGATGAATGGGTCTACTGCTAGCTTTTTTAAAAGTTCTAGGGGTTTAAGACAGGATGATCCTCTATCTCCCTATATTTTTATCATGGTTTATGCTGTGTTCAATAAAATGATTTCAAAAGCCAAGGTGGGCTATATTTCGAGGTTTGAGGTGGGCTCTAAGAGTGTTTCTATATCCCATTTGCAATTCGCTAATGATATGATGATTTTTTTGTGATGCAAATATGAGACAACTTGGCTGTCTGCAGTGCATTTTGTGTGTTTTTTAAATGGTGATAGGGTTGCCTACCAATTTGGCAAAGAGTGAATGTTTGGTGTGGAGGAGGTTCAAGACTTGGACTCCTTGGCTTGGATTCTGGGTTGTAAGATTGGGACCCTGCCTTCCACCTATCTGGTGATGCCGTTAGGGGCTCCTTTCAAGTTTAAAGTTATTTGGAATCCGTTTATTGAGAGGATTGAAGGTAGATTGGAGTCTTGGAAAGCTTCCTTGCTCTCTAAAGGTGGTAAGTTAACTGATGCGGACAACACAAAGAGACTTATGTATTTGCCGCCCTACAAGAGGACTAGATTTAAGTGTACATGTTATGTGGGGTTATGTAGGGTCTTTTAAAGGGGGTACAACATTTTATGTGTCCAGGTAATAAGGCCAATAGTGCCAGACTTTAGGTTTTTTAGAGTAATCCCATTTTTTTAATGTTTAGCCCACTTTTTCAAAGGTCAAAACTTGACTTTTTGGCTTGATTTTGGTGTAGTTAGATAGGTTATTCAGTTACCTTTCTAATGAGAACAAGATTGTGCAAATCCAAGGTGATTTGGGAAAGTTATAACCAAATAACTAAGGGGTGGTCACTAAAAACGGGAAATAGTGTTTTTAGAAGTTTTAAGTTTGAATTTTTTGGAAAATAAGTTTTTAGAAAGTCTTATGTTTTTTGAAAACTTGGCTAATTAGTTTAGGATTTTAAGAAGTTTCTAATTTTGACAAGTTTTCAATTACTTAAGGTTGTAAGCCTATTTAAAGGTAACCCCTCCCCCATAATTTAGTAATAAAGAATAAATTTGTTTTTGTTCCCAAAGTGTGGCTGTAGCCATGTTCTTCTTCTCCAAGGGTTGATGCCACTCATGGCTCCCCTCTCTCTTCTTGCATTGGTGTAGCAATAAGCTCCCTCTCTCCTTCAAGGCATATCTCTATTCTTTTTCTTTCTCTCTTAATTTCTTCATAACTTTCTTTTTCTTTCTATATTATTCTCTTCTTATTATTTTTGTCATATTCTTCTTCTTCCTCTTCTTCCTACTCTTTAAACCTCCATAAAAGAACCTTCACTTTTCTGAAATTCTTTGATTTGATTCATCAAATCTTGTCGGAATTTCATGAAATTTTAACTGTAGGACCCTGGCACACGTTAGAAACGACCATAAAATTTTCAAAATTTTCTGACACATTAGAGAGACATTTTGGTAATTTTCAGGCTTTCTATCCAAAATTAAAAAAAATACCTTTTTAGGGTCTTTTTCCTTCTTTTCTTCTTCTTTTCATTATATATTCTTCTAAACTCAATTTTTGTGGTTCTATTATCTATTTCATCTTATTTTGGGGCTACTTGAAGTGCTAAATTCAAGTCTTGAAAACTTTTTCTTCCGCACTTTAAATCTAACCATTGTTTGAGGCTTTGGAAAACTATTTTACATCAATTTTTGGTATCTTCTCCCTTGTGTTGCATTAAGGACCCCATGTGAGGTGAGGCCCACGAAAGATGGTTCAACCGAGGACTTGGTTTAGCCTAAATTATAAGATAAAATGATTGATTCATTTCTCTTTATCAGTTCGAGCTTTTAAAGCAAGTAGTTAGTCATCATGCATTAGAAATTGTGTGATTACTCATCAACAAATTGTAATGCTCTAAGGTTTATAGAAGGAAGGAGAAGAGAGAAGGGGAAAATCGTATAGAGAGATTAGAGATACTCTCTCATACATATGGAATATATTCATAAGAGGAAAAATATAAAAGAATACACTAAGGTATTTACAACTATACCCTCTACATATAATAGACTAATGTACCCAAATACATCCTATATACATCAACTCCCCCTTAAGCTTTAAATATTGTGCATACCAAGCTTACCAACAATCTTACTAAAGATAGGACTACAAAACCATGTGATGAACACATCGTCCAACTGATCTTTAGTCTTCACAAAGGGAATACATATTTGTTTGGTTTGTAATTGTAACTTCTCTTTGATGAAGTGTCTATCAATCTTGATGTGTTTAGTTTTATCATGCTGAACGGGATCATGAGCAATGCTAATTGCAGTTGCATAGAGCCTTTAACTCTCTAAGAAAACCACATATTCACAGCATCTCACAAATCCCATGTGCCATGGCTCAAAATTCTGCCTCTTCACTTAACAGTCCTACGATCGGCTACTTCGTGCTACAGGAATAGATAAGGTTACCTCCTACAAAGATATAGCAACCGGAAGTGGACCTCCTTTTAGTCACAAATCTTGTCCAATCTGTATGGTGAAGGCCTCTACTCGAAGATCATGTCTTCTACCATATATAAGTTCTTGATTTGGACTCTTCTTCAAATAGCGAACAATATGGTATGTTGGCACAATATGTTTGGTTGCAAGAGTAAGCATAAACTAACCAACCACTCCAACTGTGGCACTCAGGTACAGGCCTGAGCTCGTTCTTATGTATTCTCTATGGTGATGTCCTACTGATTTGCAAGAAATTTATTCATGTTGTTGATTTTCCTAATCCACAAGTGTTGAATCTTTGCCTTCACTTCGAAAACAATTGTGTTGAAAATGCGTTCAATTGTGCGACTACTATCTCCAAACCTTCTTTGGTTCCTCTCCATCCATATGTGATAAAGTGCGTTGCAAAAAGTAAGTTTCAGTGTACAATATATAGCTTGATCACCTTTGAAAGAGCACAAGATCCATTTGCATTCCTCGTAGCATGTGCAAGATTTCCTCCTCTGTGGGTGTAGTCTCCGTAAAATACGTTCCCATAACAATTTGAAAAATGAACATTGGAAGAAAAGATGCTTCGCCATTTCCCTGATATTCCAACAAAGACAACATTGTGAGTTTCTTAAAAAATTTAACTTACAGAGCCTGCTTTGGGTTGGAAGCTTGCGAATCATGATACACCATGCAACAAAGCTATGCCTTTGGGATATTATTAGGGAACCAGAAAGCGTTACACTAGTCAACTTTCTGCCCAAAAGATCTTATTAAGTTCCAAGCAGATTTAGTGGTAAAATAACCACTGGCACTTGCCATCCAAATAATAATGTCTTCATCAGTATCAGCCAACTTCTTGTTAGAGGAAACACCAGCCCAAGCTTGCACAAGGGATGACGATCTAGCCGGGCCAGTGTGCCATTGTCCATTCCACAAAATTGATGAAACTAAACTTAGCCTATTCGATCCCGCATCACATCTGATGCAATCACCATATTCCTTGATAAGTACCCCATCATTATGCCATTTGTCCAACCAAAGTTTTCTCTTATTTCCATTTCCCACAATTTTGAGGGTATTTGCTTCCATAATGTCTCTGGTTTTCAGAATTTTGCGTTAAACCAAACAACAATCTGAAGGGATCTTCAATGTCAATATGGATTCTTGTCTTAGATATTTGTATTGAACCCATTTCACCCAAAGACTTTCTTTACCCGGCACTATCCACCACAATTGCTTAATAACCCCCACTGTATTCATATCTTTCATCCTTCTAACATTCAATCCACCCTCCTCAAACAGCCTGCATATGTGTTCCCATCTAGTAGAATGGTGCTTTCTTGTGAGCTCGGGTCCTACTCAGTGAAATCTAGCAAATATTGATTCAATTTATTAAGTCACTTTGCTTGGTAAGACAAAACTCCAGCCTAGTAAATGTAACTACTTTGAACTGATTTCAGTAAAGTCAATCTACCTGCATATGAGAGTGGCTTGGTTTTCCAACCAATCAATTTCGTTTCTGATTTTATCAATAATGATAACACAAACAAGGTAGGAAAGCTTACCCGGAACCAGAAGAATTCCAAGGTATTTAAGTGGAAGCTACCCTTGATTAAAAGCATTTATCAAACTTAACATTTCTTTTGTTGACTTATCAACTCCCACATAGGTTTGAGTGGACTTATCTCTGTTAATATAAAGCCCTGTTATGTCAGAATTTTTTGATGACCCCTTTTACAGCATCCAGAGAATGATCATCAGCCACACAAAAAATCATTAAATCATCCGCATACACAAGGTGAGACAACCCAATTCATTTACATTTGGGAATGAGTGAAATTCGGCCAGTTCTTACATTCTCCTCCATGATGGTAGTGAAATTATCCATAGCCAAGCAAAATAAATAAGGCGAGATAGGGTCCCCTTATCTCAGCCCCCTAGTGCTTGCAAAGAATCCAGTTGGGCTACCATTTACCAATATTGAAAATCGAGGACTTGTGATCCATTCCACAATCCATTTAATGAATTGAGTAGGAAAATTCATCTTTTGCATAGTATCTCTAATGCATTCCCATGATATAAAGTCATAAGTTGTTTTTATATCAATTTTCAAGGGAGCATATGGGGAGTGATTCTTCCTCTCAAATCCATGAATCACTTCATGGCATGTTAATATGTTATCAATAATTGATCGGCCATGTATGAATGCTGATTGATTGATGGATACAATGCATTGCATTACCCCCTTTAGCCAATTTGCAAGAATCTTGGTAATGAATTTATACAGCAAATTACAGAGGGCAATGGGTCTATAATCATTAAATCTAGAAGCATCTAGCTTTTTTGGGATAAGCGAAATGAAAGTGGAATTTACCTCCTTTAGAAGCTTTCCTGACGTAAAGAAGAATTCAATGACTGTTGTCATATCTTCCCCTACAATGCTCCAGGATGCCTTGAAGACAGTAGTAAATCCATCCAGCCTAGGGGCTTTCCCATACTACCTTATAAATTTCTTCATCGAGTACCTCCGCAATTACAGCCCGTTTGTTTATCTTCATTGAGGATTCTACCAAATGGTGGTTGAATAATATTTTCAATGACTCTATTTTCCTCAGGAGCTAAAATCTCTTCGAAATAAGCTTCTGCTTTATTTCTGATTTCATCTTCATTTTTTATAACATTTTGATCATCCTTCAATATATGACCAATCTGGTTGTTATTTCTCCTTATCATCATTGATCTGTGGAAGAAGGCATTGTTCCCATATGACCAATCTGGTTGTTATTTCTCCTTATCATCATTGATCTGTGGAAGAAGGCATTGTTCCCATCACCCAGTTGTAACCATTGAACTCGAGATTTCTGTCTCAAGAAACCTTCCTCTATTTGCATCGCCTCAGTATTTCTTTGATCACTTTTTTTTTCAAGATCAGCTAGACATACACTATCAAGGTCCAATCTTCTTGCATCTTGAATACAGTACATCACCCTTCTTAAACCATCCACCTTCTGATTAACATGGCTGAAAGTAGATCCATTCCAAATCTTTAGCTTCTGTTTCACTTGCTTAAGTTTCTGAGCAACTTTAAATAAAGGATTCTCTTGTATCTCAGTTTCTCAGCCCTTCTTTACACCCTCCAAGAATTCCCCATGCTTTGTCCACATATCAAAAAATTTGAAAGGTTTAGGATAACTCTTCGTAGTTTCGCCCGTTGTTAGAACACTTGGAGAGTGATCTGACACCCTAGGAAAAACGAAAGTTACCTCTGAAGATGGAAAAGTTGTAAGCCATTTACCATTAACCAAGACCTGATCCAATTTGCTTTCAATAATGTATTTCCCTGTCTGTTTGCTCCACCAAGTGTACTTCTGGCCCCACCATTTGACATCTTAAAGTTTAGCCTCCAGAAGACAACTATTAAATTCCTCCATAACATTGAAATTTGGATTATCTCCGCCATATTTTTCATGTGAATATCTTATGCAATTGAAATCCCCCAGTACAACCCAGAGAATTCCAATGGATAGACTTGCATGCTCTAATTCCTCCCAAAGAGCTGATCTCCCTTTCTACGAATTAAAGGCATATATGGCTGAGCACATGAAGCTTTTTTTGCTAGACTTTATTTCCACCTTTCCCATTATCATCTTAGCTGAAGTATTAACCACGGAGAAATCAATTTGATCAGATTTATATAAAATCCAAACTCTACCAATGCTATGTTGATCATTGTTGTCTATTTGACTCCAGCTTTAAAAACTCCTCATCACCTTTAATTTATTCTTGGCTTTGACTATCGTTTCAACCAAAATGCATATACAAGGATTATGATTTCTCAACAATATATTAACTTCTTTTTGTTTATTAGAGGTATTTAAACCTCTAATCCTCTAGGTTAATATCTTTATCATTGGGTAACATTTTTTGAAATTTGCTCACCCGGTCTCTAAAGAATTTTTGAGACCTTACCGATGTTCACATTCCCTTTCTCTCCTTTATTTGTCTCCTCAATTGGAATTCTTTGGGAAGAAAGACTTACCCTTCCATTGTCTGGGAAGATGTTGCACTTCTTTGAAATTTTTTGCTAAGCTCTTGACGGGATGGGAAGTTGTCTATCTAAAATCAGCATCTGCACATCCCGCTTGTCTCCATTGGATCTCTATTGGATTGCCCATTGTGGTATGATCCATTCTCCCAACTGTCTTTCTTGAATTTTCAGCCTCCTTTTCCCCATCATTTGTTTTCTCCAGCAATTCCTTACCCTCCCCCCCTCTTCAAAGCTATCCAGCACTTTAAACCAATTACCATTCTTTGTCTCTGCCACCTTTTTTGGAGTTTGTCTCCCTTTCACCCTCCCTATCTTTTTTAACACTTTGACCCACATCTGTTTAGGCCTGGCCTGCTTGGTACGGTGGTTATTGTTATATCCAAAGCTACTACATCCTTCACATCTTGAAGGTTTCCAATCATATACCACTGATTGTACATATCTATCTCCCTTCTCAGTGATAATAACAACCAAATCCTTCAATGGTTTTTTTTGCATCAATCTCCACGCACATTCTATCATAAGAGAGTCTCTCCTTGGATCTTGTGTATTTATCCGTGAACAATGGTTTCCCAACCAAGCTTCCTATAGTACTCAAAGCCTCCCCTAATCAAAATTGAAATGGTTATCCAAGAAGAGAAATCCATATAGGTAAAGTTGTAAGATTTACCTTCTTCAACTCCAATTCCAGACTCTAGGGTCTAAGAAGCAAAGGTCGTCCAGATATCATCCATAGTCCACCTTCAAGGACATTAGTTTAATCTTCTTGGCAACCAAATCTGAACACGAAGAAACCTTCCTCCAGGAGGGTGACATAGAAGCCACCTTTCAGTTTCCACATTTTATATGTAAGTTCTTTCACATATGCGTAACTCAGCCTTCTCCCCAAGAATTTCCCTATCAAGGTATTCTACCATTGTGCCACTTCACTATCAACCATCTCCTGAGAGCATTTCGCTACTTCTTCTCCAACCATTGTGGGTGCAACATAGTGTAATTTGAGCCCTTCCTTCTGGACTTCAATCTCTATGAAAAGTCCCCTCCAGCCCGACATATAGTTCACCTACTTCTCTGAGTTAAGTTTTGGCTAAGCGTATGGTAAACTTAGAAAATCTTCCCAGTTCACCTCTTCATTCACAGAGGTTTTAGTTTGGACAATAGTTTTTCCTACTTCCTTCCAGTCCTCCTTTTGTTTTGCATTGCCGGTAGCCATAGAATCTGGAATGTCTCGTTCATAGCCTTTCGCCGATCTCAATAGTGCCTTTAACACTTTAACAGTAATAACAATGTTATCATTATCACCACCACTACCTTCATGTGTGTCTGAAATTGCAAGTAAAACTTCCATCATATTCGACACCTAAGATGAGTTTGGCGATTGCACCAGAGTTTTCTCATGGGATTGTCAATATTCCTCACCATCACCCCTAATGATCTCAAAAGAATATGGAAAATTTGAGATCTTAGAATGCTTTACATGATTATTCTCCGATTGTCCTCCCACCATCGTCTCCCTTCATGGTGCAATCACCGGAGTTTTTCAGTTAAGATCAACCTTACTTTCAGCTTCCAGACTCCGTTCAGATCCAATTGGTTTTCCACCATGCGCGACCTGAATTTTATGGATCTAGGATGAGTCTCTGGCCTCCGGTGTAATAGATTTGGCGGTATCCAACTTATCAGCCTATTTAAGTTTTACGGTGCTAGGTATGTCCATATGGTCCACCTACTTACTCCATTCCCAGTGTGGTTGTTCATCCTCTACAATGCAGATAGGACAATCTATCCATCCTCTGGGACGTCCTCTAATATGAACGGCTGCTGATCTATATTAGATTTATCACAAAAACTTACGAACATGTTCTTATTGGAATGGTTCAAAGAGTCAGAGTTGATTCCCAATTCTAATCTCTTCACCGCTATGCCCCCATTCCATCTGTTTGCCTTATATGTTCTTACATCTGTGTGAATGAAGATTTGATTATTTTCTACCAAAATATTATCCTCCCGGTTCAGGTCTGGCAAACCAATTACACCATTTTCACCGTTTTCACCGTGATTTGGTTCTAGATTGCCCCGTATCATCGATTCCATGAAGGCATCCTTGTTTAAAAAGTTTCAAATATCTCTCTCCCTTCCTTTCATCGTCAATTCATGTGTCTTTGAGGCAAGGCGACCCCTTGTCCCCTGTCTTGTTCATTTTGGTGATTGAGGTCTCAAGTAAAATGATCAGGATAGCCGAAGGGGGATATATTCCGAGGTTTGATGTTGGGTCCGGTAGATTTCTCATTTGCAATTTGTGGATGATACCATTATTTTTTGTGATGCGGATGAGAGTCAGCTAGGGTTTCTGAGGTGTATCCTTTTTGTTTTGAAGTGGTGTTGGGGTTAAAGATAAATTTAGCTAAAAGTGAGCTCTTTCAAGTTGTGGATGTTCCAAACATGGATAGTTTTTCTTGGATTTTGGATTATAAAATTGGTACTCTATCATCTTCTTATCTTGGGTTACCATAGGGGGCTAGTTTCAAGTCTAAGTCTGTGTGAGAACCGGTGATTGAAAGAAACTCTTTAAGACTAGACTCTTGGAAAGTTGGTCTTTTGTCGAAAGGAAGCAGATTGACCTAATTACAATCCACCCTTGCCTCCATTCCTAATTATTATCTATCTCTTTCGCAATACCAATGTTTGTGGCTAAAAGAATTGAGGTTGATTTCCGAAATTTTTTATGTAATAACTCAGATGAGCATCATTGTTATCATCTTGTGGATTGGAATACTATTTGCAGACCTCTATGCTATGGAAGATTTGGTTTAAGATCAATTAGGGATCATAATAGGCTCTTGTTGGCTAAATGGCTTTGGAGGTTTAGGAATGAGAAAGATAGTCTGTGGCATAGGGTTGTGGTAGCTAGATTTATGAAATCTTCTAGGTGGGAGGCCAAGGAGACACAGGTTCGGCATGGTTGTCGTATTTGAAAATCTATCCAGAAGGTGCGTAAAGTTTTGTGGAAATTCATTCGTTTTAAAGTGGGATCCGGTAGAGAGATTAGATTTTAGGAGGATAAAAGGGTGGGAGAGGCCCCCCTAAAGGAGTCATTTCGGATTCTTTATTATTTGGTTGTTAATTCCAAAAGATTGGTAGTTGATTCTTTTGATGAGGTGGATAATATTTGAAGGCCTAGTCTTTGTAGAAATTTGAATGATTAGGAGATGGAGGATTTGTGTAGAATGTTGAGTTTGCTTGAAGGTGTGAAACTAGATCCTACTGTAGGGGATGGTTGGGAGTGGGTCATATCTAGAAAAGGAAAATTTACTTCTAAGTCCTTATATTTGGAGTTAGATAGGTATAGTAGTTCTTCGTTTCTCCATAATGGCATTTGGATCTCGAGTATCCCGTCAAAATTTTCATTTTTTTATATGAAATGCTTTCCTGGATAAAATTCTCTCTTAACCAATTGCAGAATAGGGGTTGTAATTTGGAAAATAGATATGTTATTTGCATAATGAATGAGGAATCAATGGATCATTTATTTGTTCATTGTGTCATGGTGCACTCAGTTTGGAGTTCTTTCCTCTCCCATCTTAGTATTTTTTGGTCCTTCCCTGCTCATTTTTATGAGCTGATTTTGGGTTGGTGGATTGTGATTTGAAGGGGTTACCTTCAATCATTTGTGTAAGTGCATGTATTGTAATTGTCAATTATATGACAAAAGGGGGCTAATGGGTATATTGAGGTTGATGTAAATGAGTAGTCGAGTCTTGTATGTAAGTGAGTCTTAGTTTGACATTGTACTCAAGTGGGACATCACACCAAGCTAACTAAGATTAAAGACTCTAGACTCAGATCAACTCATTCAAGAGCACAGGTAAAATATAGGTAAAAAGACCAAGACCAAACCAATGACCTAGCTATGGCTAGAGATGACCTACCAAGCTTAGATCTTTCTCTCTCTAATATGGTGGGAAAAAAATTAGTAATAATGATTTTTAGATAGCCAACAAGGAGACTATAAATGCCAAAAATCCTAAGAAAAACGTCCAAGGAAAAATGGCAAAAATACAGGGCTAATCAGGAGAATCAATCCGGACACCCAGATCGAGCCACTCATTTTGGGCGGAATTTGGCAACGCTGGATTTTCATGTTGCAATTTTTATTTTTTATTTTTGAAAAAATGGATGGCCAAGATTATGTGATCGTTTTGATTAGGGTTTTGCATGAAAATATGATTACATATATGTTTCTAAAGTTGTGCAAAAACATCAAGGAGGCTACGGAAGAAAAGAGGAAAAAATGTGAATATCCTGTGCAAGCCCTATTAAGCTTTTCTCTTCTACTGTTCTATTCATATTCTTGAGAGAGAAAGGATTAGGATTCCCCCACCTTGGAAATCTCTGAAACTTTGAGAGTTAGAACCTACACATCGTGTATCATCTATTTCTTTGAACAGATTTGAAAAAGGGGCTGAACTATATTGTTGCATATACTTACTGAGGGGCATTCTACAAAGGATCATTGTTGATCACTCAACTTTATCTTTAAACTGTTGGAGCTCTCGCCGAGTCACTGAGAGCCGAGTTTACATCCACTGGAGCCACCGGAGGTGATTGCATCGTCCGTTGGAGCCACCAGACAAATCAGACTTACAACAAGTGTTCTTGTGGGTAGAGTAAGTCATTTCAGTTTTTTTTTTTATCTGTAATAGAAGTACTCTATTAATAAAAAACAATATCTCGGTGAGGAGCTTTCAAAGCAGTGGACGTAGGTCAAAAAAATGACCGAACCACTTTAAAATATTGTGCATTGTGTGAATGTGATTGTTTGTATTATCATCTTTCATTACATCACTACATTGGTTGCAATTGATAGAGCATTAATAAATTAACGAATAAATTTATTGATTCGAATTGCTCTAGCATTGAATTAACTATTTTGTGAGAATATCGTTTGGAACCAATTCAAGAATATTACATTCTTCATTTATTGTTTAGACCTATCACACAATCATCACAAAAAATGATAATTGTTTATAATATATTTTGTGAGTGTGGTGTGAAATTAAAAAAGGGTGGAAATTGAATTATTCGCAAAGTAAAATTAGAGTCATTCCTATTCACTCCCCCCCTAGGAATTTCAATTTGGTCTTACCTTCTGGGGGACATTTGTCAGGCTCTTTGGAAGGAGAGAAACTCCAGAATCTTTGAGAGCAAGTTGAGGAGCCATGAGGATCTCTCATTATACATATACAGAGCTTTATTTGATTGGACCTCCATTAGGGCGGATTTTGAGGAGAGGGACTAACAGGCCATATGGTGTGAGGAGCTGTAGTGCTTTTGGCTTTTGTTGGTGTGATTTTCCTTTTCTTTTCCTTCTTGTGGCCTATCACTCCCTTGGTGATGCTCTTCTCTTGTGTTTGTGTTGTTTTTTCCTTGATTTCCTTTGTTGCAATCAATAAAGTGTGCCCATTATCTCTCAAGAAAAAGAGAAAGTTGGACAGAGGTCTGTCAACAAAACTTCTAGTGTAAAATTACTTGAAAAACAAGGATAAATTACAAATAACTCAGGTATTATTTGGATTTGGAGCAATAAGTTACAACTCACTAGATCTACTCTCCATCGCATGAGGGAAAACCTCTTATTAATGGTCAACTAATTGGTAAAAACAATCTCCAAACAAATTCTTTTTTGAACTTGGGAAAAAATGGAAATCCAACTACAGATCTGGGGACAATAGCAACTTCAGGTGTTGTTAAAGATTCAAGTGTTTCCTGGCCCCTTCATTCATATATATATATAAAAGTATTTTCTGGCCCTTTGGAGTTTGATCAGATCAGAAAATTGGTTGTTTGCTTCCTGAGGAAGGATCTACAGAGACTTATCTTTTTCTAGGAGTTTGATAGTCCACGTGAAGTATAGAGATGTAAATGCATGTAGCTCTAAGAGACCCCACTACCTCAAGAAGGGCATTCTTTTACTTTCCCATCATGCTCCTGTTTGATGGTCTTTAACAGGAATAGATTGATGCGATGTGGATTCATTCTAAATTTGATGGTGTTAGGAACTTGTTGGTGGGACCTGGCCTTCTTTTTGGATATGCAAGCCTAAAATTGGATTTAAATTGCTTGGATGTGTTGGTCCACGGGTTGTATTTGGGAGAACCTATGCCCGGTTACTAGTAGGTCTATTTTAGATCTTGGGGCCTGCTGGTTGCTTTGCATTCTTTTGTTATTTTGGTGGGATGCAGGCCCTTCCTTGCAAATTTAATTTTCTTGCAAAATTTTGATGTCTGCAAGATCCCCAACTCTAGGTTATGTCAGGTTAGACTTGAGAAAGGTCCATAACTCCATAAATTTATGTTCTTCTTGATGCCACTGAAAATATAAATATATCATTAAATACTGACTTTCCAAAGGAGGCAAGGATTCCATGTATAGCTCTAAAGTTTCAAGTTGCAACTGAAGAAGCTGATCTGGTATTTAAGATGTGCCTGTTTTGCAGCTCAATGATTACATAATCAGCTGCAAGTCTCATACTTTGATTTTTTTTTTTGTTTTTTTATAAGACCCAAAGCAACATAACAATCAACTGCAGAACAATACATCTGAGTTCATTTTAGTATCATATAAGAAAATTTCACAAAGAGATCATTATTTTCCCAAAAAATCCAAGTACTAGAGACAACATTATCAGAAAAAGTATAAAAAGGTGAAAAATAAAAATTTGTGGTTGGAAAAAAAAAAAAAGGATAAAAAGGGGATGGAGAGGGAAATGGTCTGGACTGGACTGGGAAGTAAATTGTTGGATCTGCACGAACACCAAGGCAAGGTTGGACTTGCACAAGCATGAGCTGGATAATCTGATCTAACCTCAAGATGCATAACCCTGGAGTTGCAGTGAGCATACATACTTCGATGTCTAATATGTAAAATGGAGAGGAAAGGAAAATTGCAAGACAGACTAGCAAGCATTCAAGCGTGTTATAAACAGTGAGAAAAAACAAACAATAAAAATTCTTTGATGATGCATGTGAATGTAATAAAGGCTAAAGGATAATGTAGAATTAAGTCATATGATCCAACTTCTAGGATAAATGGACATGTAAAAATAACTTATGTTTCAGAAATAATGCTGACTTGCCTACCGCAACAGTGGGAGCCCTTCCAAGACCAGCAGTGCAATGTGTATAAGTCACGCCTCCATTGCGATTTATGGCCTTGTATAATTTTCTAACGACAGCTGGAAGCCTCAGTCGCAAATCAAATGCATCAAAGTCCCTGTTGCATCTCAAATTAGATTCCAGGATAAGGTGGTGGTGGGTCATAAAGCAGAGACACAGAGGAAAGAGGAAATTAGTATTGTTGCAAATGTGAACAAGTACTGAAACATGCATACTCAAATAACCAATTACAAATAATCTCGGTGTACTGAATTACTATTCAACTGCAGACAGTTCAGTTCTTTAGTGATACAACATGAAAGAATATTATTCATCAAAAAACAAAAAAAAAAAGTTGCAATCACAAGATTTTGGTGGGATGATATCTGAAAAATGAGAAGGCAAAAGAGTTCATCCACAATGAGTGCTTGCTACAGGAAATATATGATGACAAAAAGCTAAAGCTAAAGGGAACCCTACAGTATAAAAGTTAAGAGAATGCACTCAAGGAGATGGATATATTCCTTACATCAATGTGATCCTCAAACCGAAGAATCTGCATTAACCATTCTGTGCTCATTAATATAAAAGTGGAATGTCAATACCTCTGCATTGAAGTTCTTTTGTCACTAAAAAAAAAGGTGCTCAATTATCATCTATATTTACCTGCCCAGATTAAGGATCTCTCTCTCTCTCCCTCTCATATATATATATATATATATATATATATATATATATATATATATATATATATATATATATATAAATAAAAAAAAAAA
>JAOXJP010019086.1:0-17393 GCA_025762735.1 Platanus orientalis | reverse complement strand
CCGTTGGAATGACCATACAAATAATATATGCTTGGAAAGATCTATGAGTCTACTTTCTAATGCGATAGACGACGAGTGAATTGAAGTTTCTTAGAAGAAGTTATTACAATTTTTCCAAAAAGTGTCTATATCGTCTAGTGTCGTCTGAATCAATAGATTTTAGGGTAAAATTAAAAATACACAAATAAAAATTTAGAACGACTTAGAGAGCAAGTTATATATTCTTCGAAAGGTCTTGAAGTGTAGTTTCCAACAAAAAAAACGGTGAACGAATCTGAGTTTCGTAGAGAAAATTATGACCGTTTTTCCATCAGGTGTCTATATTGGAAAATTTTTGATGGGATGACATCATCAAAACAGACAATTTCATACAATTGCAATTTTTACAAAATTTTAAGGTCTTTTTCACTAGAGACCTACCTAAACACGAAATTGGAAAGTAGGATTGTTATTTAGGCTTATAAAAATACTGAGACTCATAAGAAATATGATCTTTTGAAAAAGTTTTGTAAGAGTAAGATTTTGAAGAGAAAGAAAGAGGAAAAACTAGGTTTTGCAAAGATATGAGGATTTTTTTGAAGAACAAAACTTGAAAGAAATTTTACATCAACCAAGAGGTAGGGGACACTAAACTAATTTCGATTTTGATTGTCATAGGTTCTTAGAACTGATCCAAACTGTTTTGTAAAGAACTACTCTATTTTTTTTTTAATGGATTTTCAATCGTTTTTCACTAGTTTTGAATTGTTTTGAAAGAAGATAAATTGTTTTTGTAAATTATGAGGTTCTAGTTTGTTTAAATTCATATTATACATGTTAAGGATTATTTTGCTACAAGATTTAGTCCGTTTTAAATTCTGAAATCATTGATTTTAAAAATGTATTTTTTTGTTTTCAAGAACACAAGTACTTTTAGTTTTGATAATTGTTTCCATAGTCATAAAGGTCATTCTCTTAAATTGTAAAGACTTGTATGTGTTTTTATGATTGATTTATGATCTAAATGTGATATGTTCTTCATGATTAATATAAAAATCTAATTGTTCCATAGTTCTGTACTTAAGATGATTAAGCATCTATGATCGAAAGTGTTATGAGTTTGCTTATATTTTGCTATAAATTGTTATATGTTATGTTTTGATATTGTTATTATTCTTTGTTATTGTTGATAATTTTCCGCTATAGTTTTGTTATAAGCCACCCTTAATCATCAAAAGGGAAACATTGATGATGCTCAACACACTTGGCTTATGGTGTAAATGATTCTTTTACCGGGGATTATAAATGGTTATCATGTGGCTCTTCTCACCAGAAATAAAATTGGTAAATCATTTGGTTCTTTGCACCGGAGATAAAATTGGTGTATCATGTGGTTCTTCTTGCTACAAATAAAATTAGTGAATTATGTGGATCTTCTCACCAGAGATAAAATTGGTGAATCATGTGGTCCTTTTGCATCGGGGATTAAATGGTGTAACTGTTATCTATATTGGCTTATGTAACTATTATCTGTATTGACTTATGTAACTGTTATCTGCATTGACTTATATATCTATTTTACATGTTCAGTTTTGTTCCATTCAGTTATATGCACATGTTTTGTTCTGTTTAGACTATCTATATGTTTTTGTCTTTTAATGTTTTCAGTTCAGTATATGTTTTATATGTAACTGTTCAGTTCCATATATTATTAAAAGTTATGCAATTATCCGTTTTGTTTTAATTTGTACAAAAGTCTTGATCTGTTATTCCTTAGTTTATTGTTACTTGTTGAGTTTGTCAAATTCACCTCAAATTTGACACCATAGATGATGAGGAGATAGTTGCATAGCGATGCTGATAGACAAGATTGGAGAGTTAGAAGATTGGATATATGCTATGAGACATTGGGACATTACTTTATTTTAATTCAGTATTTTATTTTAGTTTATTTGAAAAGAATGTAATAAGTTAGTGAATTTTGGTTTAGGCTTGACATTTGATTTTTAGATGATGATTTAATTTATGTCAAACTATTAGTTTATGTGAATGAGAATGCTAGGACATGATTATAAATTATTTTCTGATTTATGAAATTATAAAAATTTTATTACAAATTGATTATGGGATATGGATGGTTATGATTTATAATATGTAATTTCACTGCGTATAAATGAAAAAAAATGAGCAAAAAAATTATATGTAATTTATATGTTAAGAATGAATGAATGAATATTTAATGTCATGTGCCGAAATTCATGACTCTTTTGATGTGGGTTTCGGGGCGCGACAATATATATATATATAAACTAAAGAAGTGTTTCATATGGGATTTGTGGATTGTTTGGAAGTAGGAATTAAATGTTTTGTGAATATATGTCATTGATCATGTCAGTGAGTAGATTGCATAACTTTGCCCATGCATCTTATTTATGCTAGTGAGTGGATTGTTTATGTTGCATACACACTTGTTTATGATAGTTAAAGAATCGCTAATGCCTATGTATTTTTGTCCACATTAGGGGATGCATGACGAGATGATAAACATGACATATTTATGTTAATGAGTGCATTGTACGATGATATATGCATCTTTTAGTGTACTTTATGTGTGCATTGCATTATGACATATATCTCTCACATTCTATTAGATAATACATTATATAATTGTATATGCATCTTTCATCATGGATGGTGAATGCACTATTTAGTGGTGTAGGCATCCCCTATGGTGCTACTGATCGCATTATATAGGGACAGTTATGTCCAAACTATGTTAGAAATTACATAGCATTATGGGAACGTGTTTTGGATCTTGCTAGTGAAGGTAGTGCATATTGTACATGAGAAGCACCATGGTTTTCATCTATGGTTTAAAAGGAAGTGAGTGTAGTGTTTATTGCTAAGGGAGACCAAATAGTACTTTAATAATAAAAGTGAGTAGTGTTTATTGCCAAGGAAAGCCAAACAATACATTAGCAATAAAAGTAAGTGTACTATCATTGCTAAGGGAATTCATTATTTTGGCAATGAAAGTGACCCTGTCATTAGGGAATAAATAATAGAAGTGGCCCTGCCATTGGGGAATAATACAATTAAGGTTTCCCTGTCATTTAAGAATGAATAATGAAAGTGACCCTACCATTGGGGCATAATACAATTAAAGTGACATTGCCATTGGAGCATAGTATAATGGAAGTGACCTTGCCACTGGGGCATAGTATATTGTAAGTGTTATAGATTTGGAAGGAAGTAAGTGTAGTGTTCATTGCTAAGGGAAGCCCAACAGTACTTTAGCAAGGAAAGTGACTATCATTGGAGAATGTACAATGGAAGTAACCCTGCCATTTGGAGATATAATTCAATGGCCATAGCAAAACGGTGTGGCTGGGCGGATGAACATGACCATTGTAGAGCAGGCCAGAAGCATGAGGTTGCATGCAGGGTAGTCCAAATAATTTTGGGCGGATGCAATAAACACATTAGCATACTTGATCAATAGAAGACCTTTAGTACCATTAAATGGTGGACTGTCTGAAGAAGCATGGATGGGAAAATATGTAATCCTTTCACATCTTAGAGTGTTTGGTTGTACATCATATATCCATGTTGATATTGATCAGATAAACAAACTAGATGCAAAGCCTAAGGACAACGCTTTTATTGGGTATGGTTATGATGAGTTCTAGTATTGGTTTTGGGATCTAGGGAACCAAAAAATGATTAGAAGTAAAAATGTAATATTAAATGAAAATGACATGTATAAAGACAAGGAAGAGAAGCATGATGGTAAAAAGAATTTTGTGAAACTTAAGGAGAATTATAAGGTTGAAAAACCAAGAGTTGAAGGAAATGAAATGCTAGAGAAAGAAAAACCCACTAGATGGAGCCTTAAACACCTATTTCAGAATTAAGAAGGTCTTTAAAAACAGTTAGGCCAACACAGTGATTTTCTCCTTCATTGTATAATTTATCGTTGATAGATGAAGGTGAACTGGAATGCTATAATGAAGTAATGGAGGTTGATAAAGAACTAAATGGGAGCATGCCGTGGGTGAGAGATGAAATGGTTGTATACAAACTAGACATGAGACTTAATTCTACTATCCGAAGGAAAGAAGGCACTAGACGACAAATGGGTGTATAGGTTAAAGGAAGAGCATGACAGAAATAAGAGATACAAGGTAGGTTAATTGTAAAGGGTTACCAGTAAAGGAAAGTCATTGATTAAACTATTTTTTTCAATTCTAGAAAATGGTCACCATAAGAGTGGTGCAGAGCATTGTGGTAGTAGAAGATCTACATCTTGAGCAGTTAGATGTGAAAATAGTTTTTCTCCATGGCGACTTGGAAGAAGACATCTACATGCAACGACTACAAGGGTATGAAGTAGAAGTCAATGAGGAAATGATCTGCAAGCTAAAGAAGAGCTAATATGGGTTAAAGCAAGCCCTAAGACAACAGTACCTAAAGTTTGATAGGTTCATGTCACAGAATGAGTATAAAATATGTCATGTGGATCATTGTTGCTATCATAAAACCTTTGATGATGGGTACATCATATACTCTTGTACGTGGATGATATGCTTGTGGCAGGATCAAACATACATGAGATTGAAAAAAATAGAAGAAGCAGTTGTCGAAGGAGTTTAAGATGAAGGACTTGGGAGTAGAAAAATAAATTCTTGGGATGAGAATCACGAGCAATAGGAGAACCATAGGTTAAGGTTGTTGTATGCAGAGTATGTTGAAAAGGTGCTTAGTAGATTCAACATGCAAGATGCAAAACTAGTTAATACCCCACTGGCTAATCATTTTAAACTATCCAAGGAAGATTCTCCTAAGACTAAAAGGGAGAAAGATTATATGCTCAAGGTTTTATGTGCTTTAACGGTGGGCTAATTGATGTATGCCCATGGTCAGTACTAAACTGGATACATCTCAAGTAATGGGAATTATCAGTAGATTCATGAGTAAACCTAGAAGGATGTATTGGGAAGAGGTTGAGTGGATCTAGCGATACTTGGGAGGGACCACTAACACAGTTTTATGTTTTAGAGGGAAGAAAGTGCAATTTAAAGGATATGTGAGACTCAAATTTGTCAGGTGACAAAGACAAGAAGAGTTTATGGGGTATGTGTTTATCTTGGGAGACACAACAATTAATTGGATGTCTCAACTACATAAGATAGTTGCACTTTCTTCAATGAAAGCGGAATACATTGCAATAATAAAGGCTAGTAAGGAACGATTTGGTTGAAAAATCTGATTAAAGATTTAGGAAAGAAGCAAGAAAATAGGAGGCTATTCAGTGACAGTCAAAGAGTTATTCATGTAAAACCCTACACATGTTGCACATATTTTTGCACACGTATCACACTTGTAATGTACACACATGTTATATATGTTATGCACACACTTAGAACAATATAAACACATGTATTAATTTATAAATTGTCACGACTTTAGAGACACACAAGAGAAATGTAAAAAGAATTAGTGGACGAATCATATGTCATTGGAAAGGCATGAAATAATTAGTGGACGAATCATATGTCATTAGTGGACGAAACAGAGTTCGAACGAAATTTTTTTGAATGTTTTATTGTGAGAGACACAAATAGAAAAAAAGAGATTTGAAAAATCTTGGCTTAAGCCTAATCGATTAGGGAAGGCTCAATTGATTGAGTTAGGGGTCCCTCGATTGATCGGCCTTGGTAGCTCAATCAATCGGCGATCGGGAAACCCAGATCAATCGGCCTTGTTCGGCTGATTTTGGAAAGTTGTGACTTCGTGGTTCCCTTTTAATGGGGAGTTTTTAATTTGTTTAGAACTCTTTTTGAATCTATAAATTGTAATGTTTGTGACCTAATTCGACATAGACACCCTATAGAAGAGATTAAGAGCAAGGGAGAGAGAATGAGAAGATAAAAGCTAGGTCTACAAAGGATTTTGGGATTTTTTTAAAGAACGAAAGGCTTATGAATGAATCTACAAGTGAATGGATAAGAACACAATTACATTATTGTTTGCACTCCTAGGTTAGTAGATCATTTCTACTATATTGTTTTGAATCTGTTTTGAAAGGATTTCAAATCGTTTTCACTGGTTTTGCTTTTGCCTAATGTTTTTAAAATGTTGTTTTGAAAGAGATAAATTGATTTTAAAAGAATATGATTAATTTATGATTTGATTTTAATTCTTTAGGATCTTAGAAAACTATAATCTCATGTTTGAATATGTTTTATACCATTATTATATGTAGAACTATGTCTGGAAGGAAAAATCAAGAGTTTTGAAAGAGAGTTTTGCTCTAAAACGTGAAATAGCTATTCTATAAATTGTTTTGAACTTATTGATATTTTGAAAGGTAATTGTCAACTGATTTGCAAAGAAATCTACATGTTTTGATTTTAGATTTGTTTTGTATAAATCTTTAGTGTTATTGAATCCTGTTTTACAAAGACATGTGTTGATTTTATATCTTATTGTTCATGATTTTGAAAGAGTAAAGTTCTTGACAAATTTGTAATGTTTTGAAAATATGTTCTATAGATTGTGCTTAGGTGAATCAAACATATTTTGTTATATTTATATTGAATTAGTTAATGTAAATAATCTGTATATGTTGCTTATATGATTTAAATGTTTTGATTGGATTTATAAGAGAATGATATATTCTGTTAGAAAGTCACCCTGCCCATCAAGAAGAATTATTAATGGAACCCACCTCAGTGGGTATATGGTGTGAATTGTTCTAACCCTTCTCACTGGGGGATAAATGGTATGAATTGTTATATATATCAACTTGATATCGAATATATGTTATGTTTTGTTTCAGCTCTGATATGATATCTGTTTCTAATCCGTTTTATTTTGATATGACTAGTATTGTTCTTTTGTTCTATAAATGAAACTGTATTTTTTTAAGATGTTAGTATTTGAAGAGATTGATTTATGAACTCCACTTATCAGTATATGAATTAGTAAATATGAAAAGTATTTGTTTCATTTTCTATAATGATGCTAAGACTTGATCCAACATTTCCTATAGTTCATTGTTTTCTAATTGAGTTTGTCAAGCTTACCGCAATTTAACACCACAAATAACGAGGATATTACAAAGTAACGGTTCCAGTTAGAAATGGATTAAAGATCAGATGAAGTTTATTTATGCCATAAGACTTTGATCTTTATTTCAGTTTAGAGACATGATATTTATTTTAGTTTAGTTAATTTATTTCATCTTATTTGAAAGGGATGTAATAAGTAATGAATTTTATTAGTTTGATTATTTATTGATTCATATCAGACTGTGGATTATTTGGATTAGAATGTCAGACTATGGTTTATGTGTTCTTGAAAAATTATGGGTTTTATTTATAGGCTAGACTTGTGGGATTGTGATTAATGCTTTTGATTGACATAATATTCTGTTGTGTATGAATGTGAAAAAGGCAAAAAAGTTACAGGAAAATTATATGTAAATGATTAAAAGTGTTGATGTCACATGTCGAAATTCATGACCCTATTGATATGAGTTTCAAGGCCCAATAATTCATCTCGCGAAAAATTTAGCCTTTTATGCAAGGATGAAGCACATTGATATGAGGTATCACTTCATAAGGTCTCTCCTGGAGGAACACGTGCTAAAGTTGAAAAAACATTCATACAGATGAAAACCTAGTAGACATGCTTACCAAAGTGGTGACAGTACAGAAACTAGAGTCATCCAAAGCTTTAGTTGGTTTCCATAAGTAGAGATTAAGAAGAAGAGTTGTAAGAGATACACGAGAAATGAAGAGGTCTCATCGTAGGTACAAAATGTCATGCTGAAAATTCATGGCTTCATTGAGGGCATAAAATTGGAGTTTGACATTGGGGTTCCTACTTCATGTCACTTGGCTCTATATTTTCTTTTTCTTTTTCTTCCCCTTATTCATAACACTTTTATCATTTTATTATATTTCAAATCGTTATATCCATGGTATTAACATGTTCACACCATAATCATATTCATTATTAGTTTCACTAATTTTTTTGTTGCAGAATATTAAACATTTACATCCATTTTATTATACAGCGAGAAATAAATAAAGATTAACATTCATTCATATGTGCAGCGGAAATAATAAAGTAATTCATGTTCTCACCATAAAATCTCTATTCATTTCTCCTTTGTCATAAGAAGCCTCTTACTTACCTTTATCCTTTCACTTCGAGTATCAGAGGTGAAAAATCATAATGGAACATAAACTGGCATCCATAAAGATATGCTAAAGAATTTAAAATCCATCATCTACTATCATAAAGTGGGATCTTTAAAAAGACCCATCATCAAATTACATGTATTTATAAATTATGAATTAAATCCATTAACTATACATCAACAAACTAAATAGTCTCATAAGCCAATTAGGTTCACATGCTAATGAAATCAAGATAGCGAAACTTGAGCTTTCCAAGCTCATCTTCCATTAGACATGCACCTCCAAATGTCATGATCTCTCCAGGCCATCAATTTGAAAATTGATGTCAATTGGGTAAGCTTGACGAGCTCATAAGTAGGTATACAAACTATACAATAGAATAAGGACAAGCTAAGCATGATCTAAGACAACCTTTCTATTGAAAATATATCTTAATGGTAGAATATGATGGCCCATGCCATTGTGGAATAACACAATGTACCAAGGTATGAAGTACTGTTAAAGGTCCCATTATTAAGAAACAGAAAAACATGTAAGAAAATAAGAAAAATCACGTGAGAAAGAATGTGTAAAGGCAAGAAATGGAAACACATAAATTTCATAGTATAAGGAAGAACATAAGATATGTAAGAATAGTAAAACTGTGACAAGAAAAGAAATAAAAACATATAAACTTTAAAGGTAAAGTAAAGTCATAAGTCATGTAAAGAAATAAAAATATTATGACAAGGAAATGAAAAATATATGAGTTTCACAAGTAAGAAGTAGTTCATAAGTTATGTAAGAAAATAAAGTTTCATGGAAATAAAAGAGAACACTTAAGCTATTAATAAAAATATAAATCCGTAATATGAGTAATTAAAAAAAGATGTCAAGAAGAGTGAAATTACATACATGTAGCCTTTAGAAAGTGATAACTGAATTGTGGGCATCGCAAAAAGACCGGGTGGTCTACTCACCCTAAAAATTTGGGTGTTGACATAAATACTAGAAAGAAAACCAAGAAAGCTATTTGAAATGATATGTGGAATTTGATAAAGCGATAAGTAGTAAATGAACCTAAGGAATGACAATGATAAGAATAATGATAAGTGGGAGAAAATGAACTATATTAAACAAGACAAATGGTAAGAGCTTATGAAAGCTATAATGTAAACAATAAATGCTAAAGTAAAGAGGAACTTGTGAGAATAGAAGTTGATCTATATTTGCCTCACCATGACAATTGTCTTGTTATGACCACTAAATGCATAAGGATGATGCATGTTTACCTTGAAATAGTTTACATATGCTTATTTGTATTGGTAATGTGTAGACCATGCATGGATACAATTAGTAAAAGCTTGTCAGGATTACACTAATTATCCCTATCATGATATGTTTGAAAAATGCTTACCATGTCATTATATATTCATATTGCCATACACTTATAGTAAAAAAATGTCATGTATAAGTAGAATCATGCATATTATCATGCGAAGATATTAGAAGAATACCATGTATAAATAAAATCATGTGTATTGTCATGCTTAGTTCCTTCATGATGAACCATGATGATTAGTGTATAGATCTTGTGATGACTAGTAGATTATGTACATTAGCACATGCCTACACGCCAAAAATTGGTATGTATTTTATATGAAGATATATTTAGTATTTTTATATTAAAAGATCCATGTTTTACCCATCCGATTTCCATAATAGGTTTTGTGTACCTACTTACGAGTTATGGATCTCACTCATCCATACCATTTTTATTTTAAGTAGATCATAGTATACAAGTGCATATTTGGAGCACTTGGAGTTAGGGGGCATTTGAGGGAATGCCATTTTGATTTCTATGTGGTAGTCTTATACATGCTAGTTTACATTTACTTTGTATTTGAAACTTAAGTGGAGATACTAATTTAAATTTTGATACCCTGCTATTATGGTTTGAAGTCCCTAATTAATGGATGAAGGCTTAATTACATGAATGGTTAGAATATTTTAAGCTTGTCTTAATTTCGCAGCACATTGAGGTCTTGCGTCTAGCATGATATTATCTTTATTCTGATGCGTGTGTGTTTTGTTTAAGGTTTCAAGGTTAAATTCTAAGTAACCTTACAAGTTAAATGCAAAAATTTTATAGTTTCAGTTAGTAGCAACTCAGATTCATGCCTAAATAAGGTTATGAAATTCGCGGTTGTTATAGGTCGTCTACTACCGAGGCAAGTTTTTGCTTAGCACCAGGACAAGACACACCCAAGCACCAAGGTCACGGATAACCTGCTCAACATCTTATGTGCCGCCATTGTCGTATAGTGCTTGCTAGTAGCGCACCCGTAGGAAAACCATCAGCTTCAGTTGAATGCGTAGTGCCACCACACCGGACCCTAAGCATGAAATTCTAGTATTGAAGTCTTGGATCCTAGAGGGGAGGGGTGAATAAGATTACTTATTTTCTTTTTAAATCCATTAGTTAATAACCCTTCCGAATTAGAGTTTACTTTTAGATTGTCTCAATAAGTATATATGTAATAAAATAACAATATGGTCAATTAAACAATGATAAAATAGAAAATGTAAACAATGCACACCAATCACACAAGAAGACAAGATTATAGTGGTTCAGCCAATCCAAGCCTACGTCCACAATCAAAAATCTCCACCAAGTTACTTTAGTTTTTATTAAGAGCATACCCACTATTATAGGAAAATTAACAAACCCAACGACATCTTACCTAGTGAACTCCGGTCACTATCAAACACACTTGATGGTTCTAGCGAGTGTAAGCAAACCTCCAATGATTCCAGCGAAGGTGTAATCACAATCAATAAAGTATTTTAGATAGGAAACTTAATTCCCTCAATGTATGCCTCTAACAGGGCTGATTTGCAATTATAATTTCAGCAATGATTCCTTCACTAAAGAGTGACGTAGGAATTTTAGTAATTGCCTTTCAAAGGCTAATTTTCAATTTTTAATGCACAATAATGATTCCACCAGTTTGTTTAAAATGTGGAATAAACAAATACCTCTTAAAGGCTATTGTTCAATTTAAGGCTCAAGTACTTGAATCTCTGTTATCAAATATAGACAAAGGTCTTAGAGATTTTTCTCTCTTAAATATGTAATTTTAAAGAGGTTTAGATTAGCACAAATGTGGTTGCCTCTATTCCATTTAATACCACAGTATATCTAAGCTCCAATCAATCAAGTTCTAAAATGAATAGCAAGCTTATTTGATTTGAGGGTTTGATCACTATTTAGAGTTTTAAAGACCCTAATCGAGTAAATATGGAACAATCACAAAATCTCACAAAAATGGAAGTTTTTCACGCAACAATCAAGTCATAAATTTAAGTTTTCTATCTTAGGATCAATCCTAAAAGTCTTAGCATGGATCCTGGGTGCTCCCTTGAGTAAAAACATAACTTTTCATACGTAGGATTGATCTTGGACTTTTTAGGAATGATCTTAGATCTCCTTAATTGTTTATTTTGGCTATCAGGCCTCTGTTCTTGCTCCTGAAAGCTTCGGGATCATTCCAAATCACTTGGGGCTTGCCTAAGTGACCTTACCATTCCTATTTTTGGTTTGTTACATTGATGTTACATATATTACTTCATTAAGACCAATTTTGAGTGAGTCTAAGTCTCTAAATCTATGGGTGGTCCTCTAAATTCACGTAGGTTGGGTTTGGTCAAACACACTCAAATCACACTCTTTATCTTTGATGTTTACCTTTGTATACCTGTATGGTTATGAAGGATGATGTTGCTGAAGATTTTGTTTTATTGCTTAAGACTTATCTTGATAGGCATGATGTTATTGTCTCCTTTCAAGTATGTACATCTTCAGTCTTCAATGTAGTTATTTGCATGACTTAAGACTTTGACTTGAACTTACAAACTCATAATGATATAACATTACAATCATGACAACCTACTACAAGCTCAACTACATACAACCTTTTTTGTTCTTGGAATTTGAAATATACTCAACAATCTCCCCCTTTGTCAATTGCATGAAAAAACACATATTACAAGAGAAGAATAAAATTAAACAATAAGCACATCTTCATTTCTTGAATGCTTCTCTATAACTGTGATCTACTACCTGTAACCTGTATCACATTAGATATACCTTTCTTACAACATTTTTGGTTAAGTGTATAGTGATATAGTATATAAACAAATGCATAAATAGTATATAGCGTGTAAAATACAGATATGCTATGCAAAATAAGTGTGTCAAACAAAAACAAATTTATTCATTACATTTAAGGTCTGTGATTTACAAAATGATATTTGATACTGAGTACAAAATGATAGATCACATACACCCTCCTAGTCTAATTTGATTCCATATCAGAATCAGTCACCTTAGTGGAAGACTCCTCTAATAGGTTGGGCTCGGGCACATACAAAGGATCTTCAGGTGTCCGAAGAATCCTACTCATGTGTTGTTCGTGTTGCCTTGCTCTCTCATCAACTTGGTGATTCTTTTACGTAGTTTGTTAAACTTTTCAGCCACCTTGGCACTAAACTTGTGCTGCTGCTTTTGCTAGTTTTTTCTCTATCAACCTTGCAGAATCTCTTTAAGTAATGTGGTTGCAAAAGGCTGAGATGATGAAGATGCACCAGTATTAATCCTGACTGCCCATTTTTCTACCCAGATACTTTTTTCTTGAAGTTTCTGCTCTGTGCATGTTTCAAAAACCTTAGATAGATATGAAAGAGTATCTTTAGGTGTTCTATAGGTGTCCAAACATCTTCCATGCGTTTAGACATGTCAAGATCACTTTTGGAGAAAAAATTGGTTATTTCTACAAGAATTTTTCACAAATTGTTACTCCTTTGGTTGTCAAGTTACAAAGTATTAAAACACACGATGTACAACTTAACCAACTCATTGGTAGGACTTTGAGATTGTCCAATTTGGTGTCAACTATCTTTTGGAAAAAATCATACATTGGAATGTATACAAATTTCCTCAGAGGTTGCTGAGCTAGTCTAGGGGCTAGTGATGGATATTTTAATTGATTTGTTATGCAGTAGCTTTTAAGGGCATACAGATTTCCTGAGAGGTTTCTAAGACATATCTAGGCTCTTCAGACCATCTCACATATACCTATTGATTTCCTAAGGTTCTCAAATCTCTGAGAATCAAAAGGTTTTGTGAGAAAATCTATTAGTTGGTCTTCAATGTTAATGTATTCTAAAGATAAATATTTTCTCTTCAACCAAGTCTCTAATAAATGACATCTTATGTCTGTGTGCTTGGTTCTTTAATGTTGCACTAGATTTTTGGATATTTGGATTGTAGTTGAGTTGTCTATAAATTAATTCATTGCATCTTGACTTATTCCATAATCTTTAAGTATTTGCTTCATCCACAAAAGTTGTGTGCATCCACTTTCAGCTACTATGTATTCAACTTCAACAATTGATGTAGAAATTGAGTTATGTTTCTTGTTGTACCAAGATACAAGATAGTTGCTAATATAAAAACATCCACCACTTATGCTTTTCCTATCATCACAATTCCTGCCCTGACAGCTTCTGAATAACCAACAATCACATTATTGGTGTCAAATGAGTACCATAGGCCATAGCTGATAGTACTATTTATGTACCTTATGATCTTTTTAACTATTTTTAAGTGAGATTCCTTAGGATCAACTTGGTACATTGCACAAGCACCTACACAATAAGAAAATGTTTGGTCTACTAGCAGTCAAGTAGAGAAAACTTCATATCATGCTTTTATATACTTTAGAGTCTACACTCTTCCCATTTACATCTTTATTGATTTTATCACTAGTGCTCATGGGAGTGTTAGAAGTTTTGGTTTCATTTAGACCAAACTTAGACACTAATTCTTTTGCAAATTTAGATTGACTTAAGAATATTCCTCCATTTGCTTTCTAATTCGCAATCTTAGGAAGAATCTCAATTCTCCCTCCATATTCATTTCAAACTTAGACTTCATAGTTTGAGCAAACTCATGTAACATGTCTTCACATGTGGACCCAAAGATGATGTCATTTACATGTACTTGTACAGTGAGTATGTGTTCTTCATTCTTTTAGATCAACAGTGATTTGTCAACACTCCCCCTATCAAAGTGGTTATATAGAAAGAATTTGGTTAGTCTTTCATACGAAAGTTTTGGGAGCTTGTTTGAGACCATAGAGTGCCTTTTTCAACTTATAAACATGGTTGGGCTGATGTGAATCAACGAACCCTTCAGGTTGTTCTACATATACTTCATGTTGTAGGATGTCATTCAAGAAAAACCTCTCACATCCATTTGAAATAGTTTGAATTTTAGATGATAGGCTATAGACAAAACAATCCTTATGGATTCAAGTCTAGAAATTGGAGCAAAGGTTTCTTCAAAATCAATACCCTAGATTTGTGTATAACCTTTTGCTACTAGTCTAGCCTTATTTTTTTACTAAATTACCATGCTCATCTAACTTATTAGTGGATATCCATTGAGTACCTCTGATGTTTTATCACTTGGTTTCTCAGTTAAGTACCAAACAACATTTCTTTTGAATTGATTTAATTTTTCTTACATGGAAAGTGTTAAATCTGGATTGTTAAGAGCCTCATTGACTTTTTCATGCTCTATTTTGAAGGGAACGTATTTATTTATGGAAATACCACTATGCCACACACTAGGCTGTCCTTGTCCATGCACGACCCAAGACATGTCTATGACATTCTTCCCCATTTGTATGATTGACACCCTCATCAACACACCTACACAAGTGATCACTTCAGCTTTCCCACCCCTTCCTTGTCCCCTAATCACTCCCAATCATCGCTCAGTACTACACTGAACTCAACTTAAAACCACCTATGCCAACTGCTTGGACTTTCATACCTTACATGATCTTGCTTTGACAATGTCCTTCACCCTGTGTAACATACTGACTCGCATCGATATGAATCTTGACACTCAACTGGCCAATATAACAAAGCTTGCATATGAACTTTGCATATACTAGTACCTAGAATGAACAACCTCTATCATGGCATGCTTGCACTTGTCGTCATACCTCTTGTGTTACCCTTCTAATACCTTGACACTCATAGGTCTTCACCCCAATAAGGTGTCTCTCATTTTACCACTTTGCCTTCAATCTATTACAAGTCTTTCGTAGCTTGCCACAAGCTATCCTCTTATCCCTGTGCCACCTTAATACCTGGGTCCCCTACACCTTGACCTTAAGTAAGGACTGTCCATTTAGCTCTTATTTGTCATTGTGTCACCCTTGTACCTCAGCACACTACCTCCACCTTGAGCCAACACATTGTCACTGTCAATGTGCCACTCCATCACCTCAGCATCTCATGCCTCCGCTCCGAGTGAACTATCCGTTCAGATTTTCACATCTTTTCATTGTCTCACTCTAGTGCTTGAGCACACTTGCCTTCACCCTAGGAAGACCCTTGAACTCTGTCTGGCGCCACTTCAGTTGCTGAGCACTCACATCCCTTCACATAAAGTGACCATCCATTAGATTCTCCAACTGACTTGCCACCATCAAGTCATCTCCTTAGCATCACCATGCCTCTCCATTGTGCCACTGCACATTTCCTCTAGTGGTAATGACCCACTTTATATAAAAAAAGGAAAAAAAATGTAATTTTACGCCCATAAGGGTAAAATTTTCCTTTCACATGTTTAAATATACCATAGAGTGGTTTAGGAACCCACTGGACCAAGTTAGAAGTGTAAGACCAAAGTTGGGCCTCAAACCTGTCAAGTTTGAAAGTTATTCCAACTTTGCATTTGGGGTACCTTCATGGACCCACTGGAACAAATCCCAAGATAATTAGGAGTTATGCCATACCTTTATAGAAATATATAGGGTTATAATTTCTATAAAAATAAATGGTATGCAATTATGAGTTTCCTAGAAGAAGTTATGCTCATTTTACCACGAGGTGTTTGTGTTGACAGGCCAACGTATTTAGGGTAACTTCTTGGGCCCACTGACACCAATCTTGAGTGAGCTATAGTATGGTCCATACCTTATTAGAAAGGTCTTTGAGTCTAGTTTCCAACCCAATAAACGGAGATCAATTCTGAGTTATATAGAGAAAGTTATAAGTGTTTTAGTGAAAGGGGTAAAACTAGAAAAAACCTATTTGGATCGATCCAACTTATTTTGATCCTTCCAAACTTATTTGGATCAATCCAGCATCGATCAAAGACCCCTCAGGTCTTAGGAAAATGCTTAAAAAGTGTTGGATTGGTCCCAAATCGATCCAAGATCGGTCCCGGATCATTTCAAATGCCCATAATGCAATTTGTTTTTAGGAAAAAATGATTTTTCTTCATCTTGGGGAGCGTGGGACTCCCTCAACTTGACCTAAAACCCTATAAATAAGATAAAGAAACCCTAATGACCTCATTTAAATCAAAAGGGAAAGAGTTAGAGAGGGTTTGGAGGATTTGGGAGCTAAGTGTAGGAGTTCTTCCCTAAACTGGGTATGTTTCACTTCAAACTGTGGAAATCCATTAGTTTAACTAATTTTCTTCATAGATTTCAATTCTCTACCTAGTTAACACTTTTTCTACATCATTTTACAGATGATAGGAGCAAAGGGAATGAGGTTTTGGAGGGTTAGAGAGCTTGAACAAGCAAGAAGGCAAAAATAATGAGTGTTCATACATGATGTGCTACTCCCTTTGTTCTCTTACATGATGGGGATTATGTTGACTTTAACATGGGGGAAGATGACATTCTTCACTTTGGAAATCATTTATGTGTTCCCAACAATGAAGGGCTGAAGAGTGGGATTTTGATTAAGACACATAGAGCTACTTACACAGTCCACCCTAACAGCACCAAGATGTACAAAGACCTCAATGAGACATATTGGTAGTGCAACATGAAGAATGATGTAACTAAATTTGTGGCTTGATGTTTGACTTGCTAGCGAATTAAGGTGGAACATTAGAAACTCGTCAGACCACTACAGCCACTCGAGATATCGATGTGGAAATTTGATCATATATCGATGGATTTTGTGGTTGGTTTACTGAAGACTCAAAAATGATTCAATGCTATTTGGGTGATCATTGATAGACTGACCAAGGCAGCTCAGTTCCTACCTATTCGTATTTTTTACCCACTCGACAAGTCGGCTCAACTCTATGTGGATGAGATCATGAGACTACATGGCTTTCCAGTAGCC
>JAOXJP010019075.1:0-17394 GCA_025762735.1 Platanus orientalis | reverse complement strand
ATGCAAAGGAGGAAGAAACCAGGAAGAAATTAAATAAACATTGAAAAAATTGGAAAATGGTAAAAAAAATCCCCAAATTTGGGTTTTAGGTTCAAGAAAGGGGAATTTTCAAGAAACCAAGATTCTAGTGATAAAAATTGAATGAAAAAAGATTGATTGGCAACTTGTGGAATTTGGATATCTCTTCTACCTCATTTGATGTAGGATACCTAAGAATTAGGCTCCTACAAGAAAAGTATGAAGAGAGGATGCAAGAAACAAATTAAAAAAAGGTAAGAACTCAAATCTTGAATTCAAGAAGGGAAGAAAATTGAATATAAGTAATTCAAGAATTCAAGAATGTAATTAATTATAACAATAAAGCAATTCTTGAATTAAAGAAAAAGAAGAAAAGATTAAATCAAGAAAGCAAGAAAAAGAGAGTAAAATAGAAGTAATTTAAAATAAATCAAGAATTAAATCTTTAATTAAAGAATAAGAAAAAATTTAATCAAAGAAATCAAGATTTCAAGTAAAAGATTATAAGAACTCAATTCTTGATTAAGTTTAAGGAAAAACATACAACAAACGAAAGTAAGAATTAAAGAAAGAAATCAAGAAAACAAGAATTAGAAGAAGATGATGAATAAGAGATTAAAGATTAAAGATTAAGAAGAAGAATAAAGAAGAAAAGGAATTCACCTTAACATAAGAGGTTTGGAAGAAAATAACTAGCCCAAATCGTGAACTTCAAAGAAACCAATTCTTTATTTCAAAATAATCAAATCTAAATAATTACAACCATAGTCGTACCTTATATAAAAAGACTTTAAATCCTAATTAAACATGGACTCTAATACCCTAATAAGAGGTGTTGTACAACCAGCCCTCTTTACACTTATAAAATTCTTTACAAAAAAAACACAAAAACTTCTCTAAATACTAACCCCCCATGGCTTTATGCCTTACCCTTCCCTCATATAAACTCTTCTAATAACACCCTAAAACAGTAAAATAAAAGCCTAATTAATATAGCCTGCATGCTCCCCTCCAAGGTTTAGCTTTAAGCTTGACCTTGGGCCTCCAAAGTGGGTAATAAGTGTCCATCCAACAAATGGCTGCCACATCAATAACCCCCTTTCCTCTTCCTTTTTATCACACCTATCAAGCTCCTCTGAAAAAGCCTTTTTTCTTTCAATATTATTTTTATTAGATAGATTTGAAACCAAGGCTTAAAGTAATGAATAAAAATAATAGGGGTAAATGTGGGCAACCTTCAGTCCATCATTATTCAACATTATAATGGTGGTACCTTATTCTTCTTTATTGGTTTGGGTGCCTTTATTAATAAAATATGATATATGAAGTATTTGATTCCACAGAAAGAATAATTTACAACCAGCTAAAAAGAGCCAATAGTTATGATTAAAGAATGATCAATATTTAAAGGGCTGGTTTTATGTAGATAATAGTAGCAGAATATAGCCCAATACCATTATAATGCTCATATTAGTGTCTATATAATCATTGCTACTAAAACCACGATTCTAAATATTGCTCCAATTTTTTGCTTCTCATTTTGGCCTTTAGTGTCAGATGTTCATTCACAAGCAGCCCCTATTATTTACTTGATCCTTTTTCTATACCAATTTAAATGTTTTCTTTATTTTTTCCTCGTTTCAATTTTATCTTCAAGTTTTATTTTTATATTTTCATTCTATACTTTGCATTATATGATTTATACTGAAGAACTGCCTGTACCTTTAATTATAAAACTACAGTAATGAACCACTTCTTTCTAGACATAAAATCACAGAAGTAGGTTGGCATAAATGACAAACTCCCTATCCTTACATAGGTTGATAACTTGATATACATATGAATTTCTGCCATATGACAGATTAGCACACTAAAATGATGGTGGTTATGAAAACAAAGCATCTACTTATCACAGGAGCAAATTGAAAAATGTAAATAACCTACAACACTTGTTATTTATCTATTGCCATGCATACACACACACTTGCATACCGGGTCCCGGTCTGAATCCTTTGAAAGCATCTTCAGCATTAATACGACATTCAATAGAATGTCCTCTAAGTACAATATCTTCCTGTTGATTGAAACATGCAAACAAGTTTAATAACCCATTGTTTTTTAAATGAAGAAAGAGGAGGGTCTTAAGAAATCATTTATTAATCAAACTGACAGAATATATCATTTCAGCAATGAATGCTTCAAAAATCTTCCTTTCATAATACCTGTGTGTACCGGAGTTTCTCTCCTCTTGCCACACGGATTTGTTCCTCAATCAAATCAACAGAAGAAATCATTTCAGTGACGGGATGTTCCACCTGGGTTTTCACAAAATGGTAAACACAAATTTTCAATCATAAGAATTTTTCCATAACCCAAATGCAGGTAGTTCAGAACTTTTAGAACAAGAAACACACATTCCAGATTCTATCCTTTACCTGGATCCGAGTGTTCATTTCCATGAAGTAGAAGGAACCCCTTTCATCCAGAAGGAACTCAACTGTTCCTACACCAATGTATCCTATAGATGCTGCGGCTGCAACTGCTGCATCACCCATGGCTTTCCGCAGTTCCGGGGTTAATGCAGGGGAAGGAGCTTCTTCGAGCAGTTTTTGATTCCTTCGCTGTTGAAAAATCAATAAGGATATCTTTTCACTCTTAACAGTATAGGTTTTTATGTAGTTCTGTTTTATATTATATTTGGCTATCATCATTTATGTACTAAATTTCTATATCTGAATACATTTGCATGGATGACTCAAAAAATTGGGTACTTCAAGTCACCATCCTTTTATATACCCTATATTTTCAATGTAAAAGCATAACAAGTATGGTCAAAACAACTTTTTGATAAGTATAGTCAAAATAACTAGGACACTAAGTGACGTACATAACTGGTATAGTCAAGATAGCCCAAACACTAAGTGATTCTTTTAGGCTGTCTTTGGCATGAGATCTTGGATCGCAATCCAGGATTTGATCACGATCTTAATATAAATGTTTGGTATACAGTCTTGGTAATGATCTTCCGATTGATTTCTTTTTTCTTTTTTTTTTGAAAAAGATAATATAATAAAAGGAGCAAAACAGAACAAACAGCATGAGGAATGCTCAAAATACATAGGCGACCTCGCCCAGTACAAGGCCTAACACATAGACCTAGAAGAAGAAAAGACTCCAATCAAATATCCAAGATCTGAATTGAGGGGTTTCTCTAGATTGAGCCAAGAAGAGCCACCCATAAATTTTCGTGAGGATACAATCAATAACTTTGCGAAGCTCCTCAGCAACATCTTCAAAAGGTCTCTTGTTATGCTCCTCCGAAATGGCCCCACAAATCGCTGCTGACAACATAATCTACATCTCTACCCAGCCCTCTCCCTGAGACAAAGAGCTTGCTGCGGCCAACAATGAAATAATTCTTTAATCGAGTGTAGTTGGACCCAAACTATCCTAGATTTGGCAATGAAGTAAACCCAAAATGAGGCTGCCCATGGGCAATGCAAGAAAATATGGCCGACTGATTACTCGTCCCCCTTGCACAAGCAACACCAATTGGGAAGAACCATGCCTCTCCTTAAATTGTCTAGCATTGGGATCCTATTCCACCACAATTCCCACAGCAAAAAAAAAAAAATTAGATTGCACATGCGAATTCCAAACACACTCCCTCAGGAATGAGAGTTGGTTAGGGGAACTAAGCACCTGACACATCGATTTGACCGAGAAGCCCTACTCTTCTCCCAAAACCCACACCATCTCATCCTGCTTGTCCACATCAAGGCAATACCAATCCAGTAACTGTATTAAGTGCCCCATCTCCTCTATCTCCCAATCATTTAGGTTCCATCTAGGTTGAATATTCCAGGAACAGAACACCAAGGATCTAATCATGTGGTCTTTTACCATTCCCTATTTTCCCTCTGCCAGATTATAACAAGACAGGAACAAACTAGCCAACGAATCTCTCCCGCACTACGGGTCATGGTAGAATCAAACCCTCTCCCCATTGTTAACCCTGAATTTGACAAATCGGAAAAAACGTCTTCCCCTTTGCATATGTTAGCCCAAACCCTGCAACCTCTAGCCCCTTCCGGGCTATCACTAGTCCAGCCAAAATGAGTTTCCCCGATTTAGCCACCACCAACCTCCTCCACGAAGCATTTCTTTCCACACCAAACCTCCACAGCCATTTATTAAGCAACGCTCTACTAGACATCTCCAAATGGCGAATGCCTAGACCGCCTTGAGATACAGGTTTGCACACATTCTTCCACCCAACCCAGTGAATCTTCCTCTTCTCCCTAGAAGAACCCCACAAAAAGTGCCGCATCATTCTTTCTAAATTATTAATCACCATCTTAGGAGGCTGAAATAATGACAAGAAATAGATGGGCACTGCAAGAACACTTATAAGCGTAACCAGCTTCCCCCCTTTTGACAAATAATGTACCTTCCAGCCAGCAAGCTTTTTGCTCATACTTTCAATAACCGAATTCCAAGAGGATGAAGATAAAGCCTTAGCCCCCAGAGGGAGACCCAGGTATGTAATCGGTAAGGCCTCTACTCCGCAACCAAGCGCCCCCACAAGACTACTTACGTCGGAAATTCTCCCCACCAGGCTTAAAGTGGATTTACTCCAATTCACCTTCAGACCTGTTGTCGTTTCCATTATCAACAATAAACATCTCAAATTTTGTAAACCTTCTAAGTCCGCCTTCACCATAAAGAGAGAGTCATCCGCAAACTGAATAAACGGAACCGACATACCTCCCCTCAATGGGAACCCTTCTACTAGCCCCACCGAAGCAGCTTTTGAGACCATTCTACCTAAAAGATTGGCTACAATGATAAATAGGTAAAGAGATAATGGGTAACCCTGTCTAAGACCCCTACTACCTTTGAAAAAACCTTTGGGGAAGTCATTCACCATGACTGAGACTGAACGAGATGTCAAGCAGATCTTCATCCAATTCCTCCACTTCAACCCAAATCCCATTTGATCCAAAGCCCAATCTACGTAACCCCAATTGATATGATCATACGCCTTCTCCATGTCCACTTTACACACTACCCATCCCAACCCGTTTTCATCATAGCATCAATATTTTCATTTGCCATTAGCACACAATCTGTCATTTGTCTTCCAGGGAGGAAAGCATGTTGAGAGTCGGAGATAACATTCACCAGGGCATTCTTGAGCCAGGTAGCCAAGGTCTTGGCTAACAATTTGTAAATGCACCCCACTAAACTGATAGACTTGAAATCTTTCAGCTCAGTTTCCCCTTTCTTAGGAACAAGAGATATAAACATCGCATTCAAGCTTTTGCACCATTTGTCCCCCGAATGAAATTCCAAGAATACATCAAACACGTCATCCCCTACCACCTCCCAACAAGCAAGAAGAACCTTGATAGGAAACCCATCAGGACCCGGGGCCTTGTCCTCCTCCATACTAATAAGTGACGACCAAATCTCCTCCCTGGTAAATGGCCTTCCAATCCCCTACTCTGATTTTCATCAATCCGATCAAAATCCACTCCTTCAAGCATTGGGCGGACGGGAAAAGGGTTGGTGTACAAGTTAGAGTAAAACTGCTCCGCCGCTTCCCGAATCCTCTCTTGATCATAAACCCACTCCCTATCCATTTTAAGGCAACTCATATAATTGATGGCTCCTCTCCAGCAGGTCGTCTTGTGGAAGAATTTAGTATTCTTATCCCCCTCCTTAAGCCATGACACCCTGGATTTCTAATGCCAAGAGATCTCCTCCATTCTGAGAATCCTATGATATTCTTGCTCAGTCTCCATCATCTCAGTCTTCTCCTCCTCCTCCAGACCCCACACCATATCCCTCTTCTTTAAAGACTTGATCCTTTGTAGGCAAGATGATTTTCTAGATTCAATCCCCCTAAACTCTTCTTCTTCCACTTCACTATCTTCTCCTTCGTGAGCTTTAATTTCCGAGCAAACTTAAAGCTAGCTGAGCCCTCCACCAAACATTCTTTCCACCATAACTTCACCTTCTCAACAAACCCCGGAACTTCAAGCCACATAAGCTCAATCCTGAAGGGACGCGGACCAGTAGGCGAGAAGAGCAGGCGAAGAATAATTGGGATGTGATCGAAAATCGAACTAGGAAGGGCCTCTTGAATGACCATGGGAGCGAAATCCATCCAATCTTCTATAAATAAAAATTGATCCAAGTGGCTACTAACTCTTCTGCTCTGATTGTTAGTCCAGGTAAATAAGGCTCCCCTGAGAAGCAGGTCCACCAGACCAAGGTCCTGAATGAAACTATGAAAGTCTCTCATCTGCCTAGATATCCTGATGGCTCCCAATTGCTCCCCTAGGTATCTAACAGCATTAAAATCCCCACCCATACACCAAGGAACTGGCCATCCATTACACACCCTGCACAATTCTTCCCGAAATAAACCAAACAAATTATGATCACACGGACCATAGACACTCAAAAAAGCTCAAGTCACATCGTCCTCCTTATTTCTACAAAGCACCAACACCGAGAAGTCCCCAATTACAAAACCAATTACTTCCAAAGTAGCTGTATTCCAAGCTAGAAGAATTCCCCCTGCCTGTCCTACCGCCGGTTTATGAATACAGCCATAACACCCCCTTCCCCATAAATCCAACCTCATTTTTCTGTCAATAATCTAGTTATCTAGGCCTTTGTTTCTTGCAACGTGAACATATCCACCTTCCATCTTCTCACCAAATCCCTAACCTCCCACCTCTTGTCCTCCCTCCCAATCCCCCTAATATTCCAAGAGCATATATTGATCTTCATCCTAGAACTCGGAATGATGCCCTCCCCTTCTGCTCTTCCTCATATTTCTCCCCCGATCCTCCCTGTCATAACTTATATCAGATCGCAAATTCTTTAACTCCCTCCTCCCCTTTCCCCCTCCCGCTTTTCTCCATAAAGCATTCGGTTCTCTTGGACTCCAGCTCCTCCTATGCTCGATTTCCCAAAAGAAATTTTCAACTCATTGTTTCATATCCTTGAAAGAATACCCCAACCTACGTTTCACTTCAGCCACCCTTTTCAGCATCCAATCAAAATAAATTGGGGGAGGAAGCATCATTAACGGATCAACATCAGTGATCGAAACCAGAAAAGCGCTAAGTAGTTAAATTGCACATGTTAAACTATGAGGGCAATATTGTTTTTTATTTCAAAACATAAATCAACACTTTTCGACACTAATATCCTCTTCCTCCTCCGTTTAAATTAGTTGCAGGTTTCTCCCAAAATCAAAACACCAGCCAAATAATTTCACAGCAAATATTTAAGCTTCTCTCTCTCTCTCTCTAACAAGGATGCTTGTCAAGCAAAAGCTAAAAATCTTTAAAAAATCGGTAGAGCACATTGGGTGGGTGGGTAAGCATCTTTGCTCAAACCTTAACCCTTATAAGAAATCTGAGTCTATGAGAACGATAAAAGTTCATCGACGGTTTAACTCCTTTTTTCTTTTTCTTTTGATCAAAACAGAACCAAAAAAAGCAACTTGAAAATAGTAGATTCGGATCATCTGGAGAAGATGGGAAAAGTGCTCATGTGCCCCATATGGTAAACTCCACGTCCAAATCTCTAACTTGGCTTTGTTTTCTTCTTTTTCTATTCAAAGACTGTATATGAATCTTGAATCTGGGTTTCAATTTTTTTCCGTCATATTTTTTTGCTGCAATTTTCTCCTTCCTCTTCTCCTTTTCTCTATATGCTTTCATGTTTTTTCATGGCCTTTACCTTTAAATGAACAAGGCCAAGCATTACTGTCATGTAAGAGGATCTTGAATGGGTTGCTTGGTGTATTAACTGAGACCCAAGGGAAGAGAGCCGATACCCACTCATTCAGGATCTTGCGTGTTTTTTTTTTTGGTAAATAATAACCTTATGAGCTTGACGCGGTTGATGCTATATGGTGATAATCAGTAAAGAAGTGAAATCCCAGGTACCGTAGAGCATGGTTTCAAGGATCAGCTGATTCCAATCTGGATCACCCAATCCGGATCGGGATCGGTCGTGACGAATCCAATCCACGATCTGATCGGGATCGGCCAATCCTTAAGACTCCTTGTATAATTTTTGCACTGAATTGTCTGATCTGGACCGATCCAGATTGGCCAATCCGGACTGATCCGGTTTTTTTAAACCATGCCATGGAGAGCTTGAAGAAACTTAAGTGATTAAAGAGGGTGGTAACAAGAATCTTGAAGGGTCCCTACCTCAGGAAAGGTAATTGCAGCAACTCAATAATGCCAAGCCAAGAAGAGACGAGCATCTCAGGGTTCCTCCCAGCTAAGTAGGGTTTTAGCAACAACAGCCGTGGTTCGTTTTCTGCTATTACTCTCATGTCTCTATTCTTTTGGCAATGCCAAATGCTAAGTCACCAATAGATCGCATGCCAAATGGTAACATACCATTTCAATCTCTAGATAGCATTCATAGAATATTTTACCCAAACGACTGCCACAATCTGATCACTTGATCAACCTGATTGCAATCTGTTGATTTGGCCTTGAGATCACAATCGCTAGATCTAAGATTGCATGCCAAAGACAGCCTTAGGGTAGCTAGCTTCCTGGCTCCAGAATGGCTTGAAGTGAAACAACAGGGTAGGCATTGGGATAAAAAGCTGATTAAGATTCTTGGAAATGTAGACCAGCACAGTTTCAAATGGGCACTTTTATGATCTAACGAACAAATCCAAGAAAAAACTTACTTGATTTGAGACTCAGTCTTTCAGTTTCCAAGTTTGATTCACTTGAGTACATAGACAAATCAGAGACTCCAGATAAAGAGTAAATTGATAACTCAATCAAATAAAGTCAGACATGTAAGAATTTGGTATTATTGACCATACCAAGTTGACTCAGCTAAGTTTCGAGTTAATCAGCAATTCCTTTGATCTTATTACTCAAGACTAACATGCCAAAATACTAAAATGAGAAAAAGAAGAGGGGGTGTTTGCATAATACCTGAATGCTGCAATCACGCTCTCCAAAGTGAACTACATTATTATACATATCGGCAAGAACCTGTAAAGCCAAATGACAAGAAAAGAAAATTAAACATACCAACATTCAGTGATTTACTCTAGAAGAAAGGTAAAGTACCCATCAGGTAGAGACCATAATCACATTCTACCAACAATGGGCTAAAGAGGGTCCACAGATAAAGGGATACACTTGCTCAATGGGTTGTTTACCAATAAAAATAAAAAAGACTCATTCAATGGATTCACCCAGCAGTTCTAGACCAAGAATCATCTCAGTCAGAGGACCCTAACAATATGATCTATTGAATTCTTTCTGATGATCATGGTGAATGACCAAGGACCAATATGATAATCAGATGGTTAATATCATCTAGTTGGGAGAAATTCTCACCCGAGATTTCCCAAATGAGACCCACAAAATCATGGGCCTACGCCCTGCATTTGCACCAGGTATATAGGCACTTGGTAGACGAGAGAGTACAAATCTACCCAAGGGTAGGTCGAATTTTCTTTTGGGTAGGTCGGATTGTCAAACTGAAGATCAACCAATTGAATCTTAGTGTATATAAGGAAGCTTGGACAAGAGGGATTTTAATCACAAGGATTTACCTGGAATTCGATGTGTCTCGGATTTTGGATGTACTTCTCCAAATAAACTCCATCATTTCCAAATGCAGCCGCAGCCTCACTTTTTGCTTGCTGTCAAAGATATGAAGCCAAACTAAGTTTGTTTCACAAAAACAAGTTCAAGCAGTACAGAAATGTTTATACAAATTCTTCATAGAAAAATTTATACCTCAGTAAATAGCATTCGAGTTACAAATGAGCTTTAGGAAATGAAATTTTTTTTCTATGGTGGGAATTAGAGAATAAAGTGTAGAAATAGTGATAGGGATCAAGAACATTCCACAAAGAAAGCAACAACCATGATTTTCAAAACTTGACATATTTCCTAATATTTACATGACATATTTCTATTCCATAGCTATAGGCACGAAATCTATTTGCAATGCTTCCACAATACATATCCGAATCTTTCAATACATATCATATTATTTTGACCAAATTCTAATCATGTAAATGAAATATTTCGGTTCAGATGTATGGAATGTCGACCAAAGTATAACATTTGAATATCCAATTGTGTGATGTTTCCTTATCGTTCTCTGTCCTTGAGTCCAATATTCCGAAGTCTGAGCTTTGTGGTTAAAAACAATTCCTTCATTATAATTTATTTTGATTTAATTATATTTAAAATGATGCTTTTTTATATATTTTTTTTGGTATTATAGCTGTCTAATAAAAATTTTACTTCAATTTTAATGGTTCATTTTTCACACCACACTCCAAAAGCACCTCCCCTCTTCGTCCACCCCATTCTAATTCTATCAGCAACATCTTCTACAATATCTCCCTCATGGATGATTGAACCCAAGTATCAAAAATTGTCATTTTGGGGTATCTTTTTTTTTTTTTTTTTTTTGGGTAAGAGAATTTATTAAAACAGAGGGGTAAGGCATCCCCAAAAACAAGCCACCATACAACCAGAAGGCTAAATTAAGCTTTGGTTTCTAAACCAATTTCTCCATCCTCCCTTTATGTCTACAAAAGAGTAATCACCCATCTCTTTACATATAGATTATAGACACCCAAAAGCAACATTGGTCTTTAGCCATTTTATAGATATTATACGCCAGCTGTGCATGGCTCCCTCATTTCTACTTCTATTTCTACTAATATTCCACTTCATATATTTTATTTTAGTTTGTCTTATCTTTAAATGTTTTGATTTTTTAAAACACCCCTCCATGGTTCTAACTTGGCATTTACCCCCTGTCCAGTCTCATAAATCAAAACAATATCATAAGCAAACAGGATAAACCATAGAACCTTCTTCCTGTATAACCAAGTCAAATCATCCATAACTAAGGCAAAGATATACAGGCTCAAAGTTGACCCTTGGTGTAAACCTACTTTGATCGCAAGCTTGTCCTAATACTAGTTATTGTTTCATGGAAAATATTGCTCAAAGTTGACCCTTGGTGTAAACCTACTATGATCACAAGCTCGCTCATCTCTCCCTTAATTGTCCTAATATTCGTTATTGTTCCATTACAAATATCCTTAATAATTCAATACATCTACTTAGGACCTGCTTCTTTTCCAAAACCCACCAAATGATCTCTTTAGATACTCTATCAAATGCTTTCTTTTAGTCGAGAAGAACCACGTAAAGATCCTTCTTCTCTCTAAACTTTTCCATTGGTCACCTACATCAGAAAAATAGCTTCAGTGTAGATCTCTAGGCATAAATCCATATTGATTTTATTATACTCTAGTTTCAGGTCTTAGTCAATGCTCAAGCTCTACCAAAGTTTCGTTTGTATGACTAATAATCTTGATTCCATGATGAATCAGTACAACTCTTAATATCTCCTTTGTTATGGTAAATAGGCACCACAATACTTTTCCTTCATTCATCCAGCATTTTTTTAGTTCTAATGATCTAGTTGAATAACTTAGTTAAACAAGATAAGCCATAGTTTCCCATGCATTTCGAAACCTCAATTGGGGTACCATTTAATCCTAATGCTTTCCTTATCTTCATCTTCCTCAGAGCCTCTTTAACTTCAAACAATCTAATCCCATGAAGATACCTATGAATTCTGATTTCTGATCTCATCAATACTACAGATTCCTCCTAATCCAATATTTCCTACATGATCCTCATTTAATAATTTCTGAAAATAACTCCTATGCATTTCTTTAATCCCTTTGTCTTTCATTCAAACTCTTTGAACCTCATTCTTACTTAATGCATCTAACATGATCTAGGTTTCTATATCTCCTCTCTCTTATTCTAGCAAGTCTGTATACATCCATCTCAACATCTTAGTGCCTAACTTATGCTAAAGGTCATCATACAATTTAAAGTTAACCTCGCTCACAACTTTCTTAACTTCTTTTCTAGCACTTTTAAATCTTTCTACATTGTATAGGTTCCTCTATGCTCTAATGGTCGTTTCACCAAGTTTCCTTTGATGGTTGCATTTTCCCTCTAAAATCTCCAAGTACCTCTTTTACTACTCTTTAAATCAGCCAGCCATTTCATTCTAGATGGCATCCATATCTTCTTCCAAAATCCATTTTCACTCGTTTACCAATTTATCTCTAAATATCACTAATTCCCCCCCTTTTAGGTTCCACCATCAAGTTCTTGGGCAATTAATCTCTCGTTCTTTTCTCTTCATCTCTTAATACAAACATCCAAAACCCCTAACCTATGTTATGAGGTTAGACTCTCTCCTAGGAAAACCTCACCTCACTCCTTAGATATTGAACGTTTAATCATCCTAGAGGGAAAAAGTCTATCTTACTTCTTATGATCCACTTTTAAAAGTCACTAAATGTCCTCTCTTTTTGAAGTGTGTTTTTATTATTGCAAGATCATATGCCACTGCAAATTTAGGGATTGGTTCTCCCACCTCATTCCTTTTCCCAAATCCATATCCTTCATGAACTCTCTCGTATCTTCCACAAGCTTTCCCCAAATACCCATTTAAGTCTCACCCTACGAATATTCTCCTGAGAATTTCCTAAATTAATCCATCAATATTTTCCCAAAATTGTTTCTTAATAGTTTCATCTAATCGTAATTGAGGTGCAAATGCACTAATTATGTGCATTATCTCTTTCAGTTGCTATAATCTTATCACCTGTTCTCTTACCATCTAGAATTTCTATAGATCTTTATCTACCATTATTCCTACTCCATTTTTGTTATTGACTTTTTTTTTTTTTTTTTTGCTTAGCTAAAATAATTCCTTGACCTTACTAATTTTCCACTTTGTCTCTTGAAGGCAAAGAAAGGGCAGCGGCTTGGCCCAACGGTAAGGGTTACCATTAGCAGCCCTGGTGGAGCGGGTTCGAGTCACGGAAACAGCCTGTCCAGAAATGGGGGTAAGGCTGCATACTTCTTGCCCTCCCCAGACCCCGCGTTAGCAGGAGCCTCATGCACTGGGTCGCCTTTTTTTTTCTCTTGAAGGCAAATAATATAACCATCTTCTTTCCATTGTATCTATAAACTCCATAATCTTACTCATCAAGGTTCGTATGTTCGAAGTCGCTAAGCGAATCCTACTCTCCAAGAAGAAATCCAAAAAAAGGGATTCTTAAGTTACTTATTGAGTGCCATGTGGCACCTAGAGAGGGTGGTATGAAGCCAACTGGAGTCGATAGTCAGTCTAGAGGGAGAAACTATGCTCTACGTCTAGTAGTAACATCTCCAAATTTCAAATGGTTTGAGAGATTTTTCAAAATCTCCAATACCTCACACAGGCAGTTTCAGAAACTTTTTGTTTGGAAACAGAATTTAACTCGGTTAATTTTAATTTGTTCTGCATTTTTACTTTAGTTGATTGGGTTGGGGGTTTTCTTTTATTTTAAGCAGAAAAGGTATACTCCCTAGTTGAGTCTAGCAGATTCGAAGTAGTGTTTTACTAAAAGTCATAATAGGGTTAAAATTGAAAAGCTGTATGGTTGCCTTCAGAAAGGTGGATTCAGAGAGTTCCATGAATACCCAATCAGGATTAGGATCGGCCAAGACCAATCTGATCTTCCATCCTGATTAGAATCACCTGATCTAATTATTTAACCTTGTTATCACCTCCAATCCATATTGAGAGTGGACCAGATTGATCTCAGTTGATCCCAATCCGGATTGCCGACCTGACCATTGAACCTTTGCTGTCACCACCAATCCGGATTGGGATTGGCCGATCCAGTCAGATCCTAGATGGGGATTGGTGGGACTGTTCCAGACCCTGTTCCTGATATTGAAAACCATGTTTTGACATGAGTAAGATTCTATCAGACATCCTCCTTTATGCCATTTTATGGGGTATGTGGAAGAAGAAAAAAAAAGGAAATTGTTTTTTTTTTTTTAGAAACTCTAACCTCATAATTAATCAATTTTGCAAATTTAATAAGCTTCCAAACATGCAAAACCAAAATACCATTTCCGAATAAATCCAATGTAAGATTGTAATCTTGCAAAACTTGATAAAGTTGAAATTTTGCTAACTATGGATAATGAAATCAACTGAACAATCGAACAGGCATTACAAGAACAGGTAAAAGCACATCTTCCGTGTTTTAAATAAAGCAACCAATTCTAAACAAAAGACACATCAAGGTCCAGCAACTTACGAAATTACAAGAAAGGGAACAAATTTAGCTGAAGGCATACCTGTAATAACTTGACAAACTCACCAGGTTCTTTAGCAAGACGCATTCCACGTCCTCCACCACCAGCAGTTGCCTTGAAAAAAAAAACAGTTTAGTTAAACTCCATGGAAACTTTATGATGCAGTTTTTCTTTTAGTAATCATGATGCCGTTAAAGGAAGTTCCATTGATGTCAATATTTTAAATATACCTCCAAATACCTATAATATGTAGACAGAGATGAGTTTCATTCCAACATGGGTACGGGATGCTGGACAAGGCAATCCCCTGAAAGCTAGAAACGTGAGCAAGGTGATGCAGCACACAAGCTCTGATACCAAAATATATAGATAGATAGATATATTGCACTTTGACATGGTTACAAGGTTTCAAACACTGCAAACTCCCAACCAGGATAAGAACTCAGAGCTGTAGCAGCAACTGAAATCTTAAGAACCATAAGAAAACACTAACCTGAAGAACCTAAAGAGAAGGCTTGTAAAGAATGACAAATCATAAAATACTGGGGCCCACATTGTAAATAACTTAATGCACATATCTTTTCTTAAATTAAGGAAATGCTGGGCGACCCAGTGCATGAGGCTCCTGCAAATGCGGGGTCTGGGGAGGGCAAGATGTATGCAGTATAGAAGCAAATATAGTGGAAATGCCCTTATGTGTCCAACAGTGTCTGACACATGGATATATGTGTCATGTCCAGAATGTCCGAAACACTGAAGATATATAGACATTCATCGCCCATGTATCATAGCAACATACTAGTAATGGTGACTCAAATGAGTTAGAACACAACTCAAACTATGAGTTCAACTGCATATTTTGACTTGCACAAGACCAGAGCTACTGACTGGACTAACTTGGAAGTTCAGAAAAGTAATAAAAAAAATTATGATAAAATTATATATATTTCTTGGAAAAAGGTTATGAAATTGAAATTTTAAGGTGATTTAATATCCCCTAAACTCATTTACCAAGCACAGGAGCTTGGGCTTCCATAGTGATCAAACCTTCATCCAAAGGTGTAGACAAGAAAATTCTATGCAACACAGGACATGCTGTTTTTCCTAGAGTTCCTTGAAGAACATATGTGCTTAAAAAAAAATTAGCAAGGTTATTTAGGGAAATACCTTAATGTAGATCCACAATGATTTTCTGATATATTGTTTATACATGTTTTACATAGTTTTGATGTGATCTATTGATTTAGATATTCAAATGAAAATGTATATCTTAAAGAAGAAAAGAAATTAGGAGAAAAAGAAAGGGATGTTATACCTTGATCATCACAGGAAAACCAATCTCATGAGCGAGCTTGACAGCTTCCTCTGTGCTCTGTAATTACAATAGTTATTAAAGACAGAAGAGACTGATACCAAAATCAATCATTATTAGGGCACCAAGAGTTTTCATGTAGATCTGCTTTCATGTTAATATTGAGTAATAGAGTGAGATAATAAGAACTTTTTTCCCCGACTAACCAAAGCAGATATTGATAGACACAAGGAGATAATGGAAGTATGAAAATGAAGGTTAAGATTCCCAGAAAATTGTTCAACGTGATACCTGTAACAATCCATCGCTTCCTGGTACAGTTGGAACACCAGCATTCTTCATCGTCTCTCTGGCAGTAGATTTGTCGCCCATAACTCGAATGCTATCAGGCTGCAACAATGTTAAGTCTAAGTTATTAAACTTTGCCAAATATCTGGGGAAATTCCAGTGCGCTCATAAGAAAAATTTGTCAAATATAATGAATCTCAGTATTCATCACAGGTAGGTCGATTGAATCATGAACATGGATCATGTAGAAAATACAAACACAAATAGATAGATAAAAATTTTAATCCAATCATTTATTTTCTGTTCAGTTCATATGCAGTATGACACAGCACAATACCAAGAAATAGGAGAGATTGTAAGAGAAAAAAGAAGAAATACAAGAGAAGGAAGACGAAAGAAAAGAGAATAGAAAAAGAGAGAGGATGGTGTAGGATATCCAAAAGAATGGATTCATACAGTATGGAAATATGGTGGGATGATGCAAAACACTTTAAAGAATGCAAATAATGATTCTTGAATTAAAAAAATAATAGAAATTCAATTAAAACAATTTCAAGAATTCAAGATTCAACTAAAAGATTCATAAAAATTAAATTTTTGAATCAAGAAAAGATGAAAGAATAAAGGGAAATAGATTAAGACAATCAAGAAAGGGTTTTTTGATAGTTTATTGGTGAAGAATTAAATGATAAGGGAATGTTGTATGCAAATTTTCAGATTCAAGATTATAGTAAAGAAATATTTTTTATTAAATCTTTATTCTAAAATTGCAATAGCAGTATGAGTAGATCAAGAAAACAGCAAGATTACTAATCAAGATCAAGAAAGAAAAAAGAACAGACGAAAACAAGAGAGAAGATTAGAAGATAGAGAAGAAAAGAGGGAATAAAAGAATTCACCTTACATGACAGGTTTTGGAGAAGATACCAGCCCAAATCGTGGACTCCATAAACAGTCTTTATTTTATCATCAACAACTGATTACAACCTAATAACCATTTTTTATAGACTTGGATCACTAGACTCCTAAATCTACTAGGACTCCTACTTTTAATATTGCACCTAGGACCCTAAATTTAATCCTTATTTTAAGAATTCTTAGAACAATATTTATTTTCCTTTCCAAAGCCTTTAGAGCCTGGTTATATTAAAATAAAACCCAAAATAAGACCCAGAAACAACTCTAAAATTAAATAGAATTAAATAAAATAACCCTAAAATAAACTAGAAACATCCCTAATATCCCTAAATTCTTTGACATGAAGGAATCTTCACAAAATCTTAAATCGGACTCTCTTGTGGGGTGGCACATACAATAATCTCTTTTCATTGTCTGCATCAGAGGATTATCTCTTCACATGGAGAAGAGAAAGAGGAAATGAGAGAAAGAGAAAATATAGAAGAAGAGAGAAGACAACACGTTGGGGTTAGGAGAGAGAAAGAGATAGAGGGAGGAGTCGTTAGACTCAAATCACGTCTCAGAGAGAAATAAAGAGGGTCCATGGCCACACACCAATATCACACACTTTTTAATCCATAATTCACTGTTTTATTC
>JAOXJP010019065.1:0-17395 GCA_025762735.1 Platanus orientalis | reverse complement strand
CCTATTCACCCAAGAAGCTATTCCAAAAATAACATCTGACCATTGGCCTATTATGTTTAATACATCCAAAGTGAACTATGGCCCTATTCCTTTCCGCTTTAAGAACATGTGGGTTTCCCATCCAAAGTTCAAGGATTTCATTTGTGATTGGTGGAGCGAACTGGTGATTGATGATTACAAGGGATTCTATTTTATGAAAAAATTGCAACATGTTAAACAAAAATTGAGATCTTGGAATAAAAAGACTTTTGATCATATCAAGGAGCAAAAAGATTTAATTTGGGCTGAATTAGGATCCTTGGACCGGATTGTTGAAGATGATGGTAGATTGCCTGCAAATCTCATGGACAAAAAGAAAAAGTTACTTGGTGACTTGGTATCCTAAGGAGGGAAGCCATTTTTTGGTGCTAAAAGGCTAAAACCAAGTGGTTAAAAGAAGGCGATGGAAACACCAAGTATTTCCACAAAGTGGCAAATGGTAGAAAGCGAAAGAACACCATATCTTCCCTTTCTATCCAAGGTCAAATGGAGAATGATTTCCAAAAAATTAAAGACAAGGTCATCCGATATTTTTCTCTTTTGTATAAAAAGGAAGGGAGGGACAAACCCAGAATCCCTAACTTATTATCTTCCAAGATTGATTAAGAAGTGGGTCGTAGCCTTGAAAAGCCTTTCTCAATGGAGGAGGTTAGGCATGCTGTTATGAGTATGGGAAAAGACAAATCTCCCAGTCTGGATGGTTTTTAATGCTTTTCTTCCAAGAATGTTGGGACATTATTTAAGAACTCATGCAAGTGTTTGTTGAATTTTTTTGATAATGGGGTCATTAGTAAGGAGCTAATGCCACTTTCCTAGTGTTACTTCCAAAGAAAAATGTCGCGAAAGAAATGGCGAACTACAAACTGATAAGCTTGGTGGGAAGTCTATACAAAATTATTGCAAAGGTTCTATTGTATAGGTTGAGGGAGGTTATTGATCAGGTGGTCCTTCATTTTCAATGTGCTTTCGTAAAGGGGAAACAAATTTTGGATTGCAATTTGATTGCAAACAAATGTGTGGATGGAAAGAAAAAATCAAGGATTCTAGGCATGGCATGCAAAATTGATTTTGAAAAAGCTTATGATAAAGTGGATTGAGATTTTCTAACATGGGTCATGGAGCATAAAGGTATCGGGGAAAGATGGGTGAGGTGGATCTCTGGATGTCTCGATCATCCCCACTTCTCTATATTATTGAATGGAACTTCAAAAGGGTTCTTTGCATCTTCTAGAGGTCTTAGGCAAGGAGACCCGTTATCACCATTTTTATTTACACTAGTGGCAGATGGCCTTAGTGAATTGTTAGCCAGAGCAAAAGTAAAGGGAATCATTGAAGGATTCACAATTAACGGAGATGGTTTTTCTGTTAACCACCTTCAATTTGCGGATGATATTATGTGTTTTCTTAAAGTTGAGGCCTCCCAAGTTAGGATATTAAAGGATATTCTAAAGATCTTTGAAACTATTTCAGGTCTCAAAATCAATTCGTGAAAGTCTTCAATTGCAGGAGTAGAGGTTAGGAATGATGTTTTAATCAATTTTGAGCGGTTTCTTGGATGCAAGGTGGGGGAATGGCCGATGAAATATCTGGGCTTACCTTTGGGAGTAGTCCCAAGAACACTTCCCTTTTGGGACCCTGTGATTGAAAGAATCAAAAGCAAATTGGAATGTTGGAAAAGAAGTTACATTTCATTGGGAGGCAGAATCATGCTTATCAAAGCAGCCCTTTCTAACCTTCCAGTCTTCTATATGTCCCTATTCAAAATGACGGCGAAGATTATTTTGCAAATTGAAAATTTCCAAAAGACTTCCTATGGGAAGGGGGATCAGAGAAGAAAGACCACTTGGTTAGTTGGCAAGTGGTTTACAAATCCAAGAAAGAAGGGGGCCTAGGTTTAGGGAGGATCAAGGAGAAGAACTTGGCATTGATGGGAAAATGGTTGTGAAGGTTTTCTTCAGAAATGGACAAGCTTTGGCATTCCACAATATCACAAAAATACGGATTACATTCCAACGGGTGGGATTGCTCCCATCATTTTAATCGCTCTTAATCCACCTTATGGAAAAATATTTGCAAATTATATCATATTTTTCTTCCCCACACTAGGTTTGTCCTTGGTGATGGTAATTCAATCAAATTTTGGAAGGATATTTGGCTTGGGTAAACCACCCTTGCATCCTCTTTTCCTTGACTATTCTTTATTCCATTCAAAATGATGTTGTGGTCGCAAATATCCTTCAAATTCCTCCCAAGGGCCTTCATGAAACCTCCTCTTCTCAAGAAGATTATACGATTGGGAAGCCCAACTTGTGTCATCTATCAAAGACTCGTTTCATGATGTTTTTCTCTCTAGGAGAGTGGCGGACAAAAGGGTCTAGACCCTGGAGTCATCGGGGAAATTTTCTTCTAAATCATTTTTCATTGCCCTCTCTTCTACAGCCCCCCTGAGTCCTCTTTCCCTCACCGGATGATTTGGAATCCCGTTGCGCCTCTTAGAGTAAAAGTTTTTATATGGACTGTCGCATTATGTCGCATCAACACAATGGATATGCTTCAACGAAGGAGACCATATATGCTTTTATCCCCTCATTGGTGTTCTCTATGTAATAAAGATGGGGAATCAATCCACCATATTTTTATTCATTGCCCTTTCTCATATAGTGTATGGTGTTGTTTCTAATCAAATATGGGTTTGAGTTGGATAATGCCAAAGGAAATCCATCAGCTTTTATCTTCTTGGCATTGGTATGGGGCTAGTGTCAGAAGCAAGTTTTTCGGGGAGTGCCTAATGCATGCCATTATTTGGGGCATCTGGAAGGAAAGAAATAATAGAATTTTCTTTGGCAAAATGAGGAATGTTGATGAGGTGATGGAAGCAATTATTAGGGAGGTGGGTGATTAGCTTATAGCAACTTTGGAGTTTAAAGACCTCTCTCTTTGACTTTATGAGAGATTGGGTAACTTCCATCTCATGCTCGAAGTCATCCAAGCCAAATCATCTTCAGCTTTTTTGGACCCCCCCTCCTCAAGATTTATTAAAGCTTAACTTCGACGGTTGCTTCAAAAGGAAACCCAGGCCAAGCGGGGTATGGTTGTGTGATTTGTGACTCCAATGGCATTGTGATCAAAGCTCTATGTGGTCCACTCGACCACTGTAATTCTACAAAGGCGGAAACCCAAAGCATGTTGATTGGGCTTAAGGAACTAAAGAAAACAAGGATTTTTTATTTCATAGTTGAGGGGGACTCGGAGGTGATTATAGGTTGGGGTCAAGGCAAGGAGTGTCTCTCATGGCAAATGTGGAAGATGGTTTATGAAATAATTGATATTGCAACAGAATTGAATTGCTCTTTTTGCCACGTTCCTAGGGATCAAAACTCCCTAGCTGACTCTCTTGCAAATTGGGGAGTGGTTAACCAATCTCATTATGATGGTGTTTGTTTCTCTTTTTAAGTAGTGGTTTGTCTTTGTTGTTGTTCTCCTTGTTTCTTTCTTCTGTCCTAATAAAATCTTTTATTTATCGAAAAAAAAAATTATCATTCTTATATTATGCCCATAATTGTTTTTTCTTATATATATAAACTTAAACAATCAAATATTAATCGGAGCAGATGTATACATATCCACATTCAGTTCATTTACAATCGAATATTTATTAAGCAAATCAGATATAGATGCATCCATATTCGCCTTAATTGAATCGAATATGGATGCTTTGGCGGATAGTTGACAGCCCTAGCTACTTAAAGTGCTAATTTCAGTTCTTGATTTATTTTGCTTCCGCATCCTTTATTTTAAATTATTTGAGGCTTTGATAAACTATTCAACATCAATTTTGTTGTCGTCACCATTGTAATGCATCACAGGTCATCTTGCATCATGTGTTCGACTAATTTGGAGAAAGAACCTCATTGAAGAACTCAACACAACCATAGATTGCTCTTATGATGGTACAACTGTGCTGTCATATTACCTGCAACCTAATAAGCTTTTAAAAATACTATTAGTCTCTTTAATGGTAAAAAAATAAGAATTTAATAAAATACACATTGTGCCACATATATAAAAAGAAATAAAAATAAAATAAAACTATTACATATATAAATATCCCCAGATATTCTTAGTAAATAAGTATTTCAGAAAATCCTACTTTTCTTAATTCATAACTCATTAGTGATATTTTTTACATGCTATCTGAATGGGTTGTCATGGTGTCATCTGCTTTTTATTTATTTATGTATTTATTTTAGTCTTAGCTGTCTTGAATTTTGTGTCTGTCTAGAATTTATAGGTTTATCTCATTAATTTCATTGTTTGGTAAACAAGTAATGACACTTTTAGTTTATTGTTTATGGTAATTGAAAATTTCATGGTTACCAAAGGAGAATCTTGTATTTAGGGGAGAATGCACATTTAAGCATCACCCCCAATCTTCTTCTATCTGTAGCCCTCCAATAAAATGTGAAAGAAAGGAAATATTCTACCTAGCATCACATGGACTCTTGAGAAGCCAGACACCTAAGTTACATGTATCTATATGAGTTAGAACTTCATATAAATTGTAGTTGCCATAGTTAAAGAAATGGTGAAACTGAATTGTCTAAATTTGTTTTTTTTTTTTTTTTTTGAATGATAATCGATTTTAAAAAGCCAACACGAAGGGGCAAGGAAAAGGAAAGCGAGCAAAAGATCCGACCAAACAAGGACCACAGCTAACCAATCACACAGTAGAACGAATCCCAACTCAACATCAAAATCCTTGGAAATCGAAAACCACTAAAAGAGGATCCTAACAATTGAAATAGACAACCCATCTGGAGAGGAGATTTGCCATCAAAGATTCTTTTATTTCTCTCCTTCCAAATACCCCAACAAATGACCCCAGGAAAATAAGGCCAAATGGAGTTGGGAATTCCATCCAAGTCCCCAAGGAACCAACCCGAGACAAGATTCCTGATAGAGGAAGGAAAAAAACACGAGACATTGAGCCAAAAGAGAAAGAAATGCCAAATTTGATACATGACCGGACTGTGGATAAAGAGATGGTCCGCAGTTTCTTCCTCGCTCTTGCACCGAACACATCTGTTAGCTAAATTCCATCCTCTATTTTTAAATGGTCGAGGGTAAGAGTTTTATCCCAACAGGCAGTCCACATTAATTTTAAATGTCTAAATTAGTAATTAGCTGAATAGATAAAAATCTATTTCTATCCTTTGATAAGCCCATCTCTCCTGTTGTGGGGGACTGATATGGTGAATCATGGATCTACTAAAGATGTGGTACACGGTTCTCCAGCATCCACACAATAATTTATCTATCTGACCTTTTTTAATTTGGTAATCTATATATCTGTACTTATACTCACTAAAGTGTGGATAAACATATGTACAACTGCAAAATGATTTGTAGGTGGTATATCATTTCCACCTGGCAGTTGCTTGGCAAAATATCATGCATAGGTGCTTAAGCAGTTGGCTGAAACACCAGGCAAGGACATGATTTCAATATGGACTATGCAGTTAATTGCCTATCCCGGTTGGCCACCTAGTTGCGTAGATGTTGCCTTTAATGACACTGTATGCATGCTGCTTATCATCTCCATTTATTTAACATGTTCGATGTAAACAAGTTTATATTATAGTCATTGTTAGAACAAACTACATACGTATCTATATGATTTTACATCTAAATGAATCATATTACTTGGTCACATATTTTTAAAATCATTATGATTGGACCTTTTAATTGATATTGTTATAATGCAGTAATGTGTGTGCATGATGGAAGCCTGAATTCAAATCACTAGGCATGATGGAAAACTGAATTCAACCCGGACCAAAATTCAAAGCCCTACTTAAAAAGCAGCTCTAAACTAACAAAAACCCCCAAGAGTTGTTTTTTTTTTTTTTTTTTTTGGATAAGAGAAAAAGGATTTCATTGAGATGGGGATAAGGCCTCCCCTAAGCCCAACCCAAAAAGGCAAAAGGCTAAGAAGAAACCCAATAATCGGCTCAACTGATACATCTTACAATATTTACCCAACCCCTTCTAATATCAACATAATTAAAATTTGCAAACTCATTGGTATTAGTAACCGAAAAGCAGCATCTCTCCTTCTGTTCTATTGTAAAGAAAATATATTAATATAAACTACAAATAAGGTCATTGGCATTCAGCTGAGTCATCTGTCAGACACATGCACAAAATTGGGCTTGTTTGAAAGCTAATCAGATAAGCCATATAAGGTTACCAAAATTGATTCTAAGGAACACTTCTTGACTAAGAAATACATGACTGTTCATGTTGTATCATGGTTTATCTCCAAAGTCCAAACAGTTCTCCGTTTCCCTAAAACCTTTGCTTGATCTAATATAATTGGATTGAACTTGGCAAGGTTGTATCTTGATATCTCTATCACTTAAGACATTTGTTTGTTCTATGTTCTAATCTTTCACTCTTTAGCATTTTGAGTATTTGCAAACCTGTCCCACTTAATTTATTATGTTCCTTTCACTACCAATTTAATTGAGACACCAGCCCAAGCTCTATGAATCTTTCTATACTTGATCTCTCATTCTTCTTTGCTTTTCCAGACACCTTTGGAAGAAACTTGGGAAGCATTGTTTTCAAGCCTGAAATATGCTAAAAACTTCAATGGCTCAGTTTGTTTCCGCCATGCAATTCTCTCTCCCTTGGGTTATGAGACTGCTCTTTTTAAGGGGCTAACTGAAAACATAAACTGCCGGGGAACAACAGCACATGATCTCTGGCTAAACCCTGATGACCAGAAAACTGCAAGATTATCTGAGTTCGGAGAAATGATACGAGCAGCTTTCGGCTTTCCTGTTGACCAAAACCACGTGCCAAAGCTGGTCTCAGGTCATAACATCCTCTTCGTGCGCCGTGAAAATTATTTAGCTCACCCACGTCATCGTGGCAGAGTTGAATCAAGGCTAAGTAATGAACAGGAAGTGTTTGATGCTCTGACCAGTTGGGCAGGTAATCATTTGAAATGCAAAGTAAGCCTTATCAATGGGTTATTTGCACACATGACAATGAAAGAGCAAGTCCATGCAATTCAGGATGCTTCTGTCATTATAGGTGCTCACGGGGCAGGACTCACTCACATAGTTGCTGCAACATCAAAGACGGTGGTTCTTGAGGTCATCAGCAGTCTATACAGGCGCCCACATTTTGAATTGATTGCAAAATGGAGAGGATTGAAATATTATGCCATTAATCTAGATGGGTCATACGCAGAACCTGGAGTTGTTGTTGACAAGCTTAGCAACATAATGAGTAGTCTTGGATGCTGAGACATCTATGGTTTTTGGGTTTTAGATCCACCACCTTCATTATTGAGCAACTTAAGGTTGTGATTAGAGTGCTTTGCCAAGCCTATATGCTTTTCTGGTCGAAGTCCACCATTTCTGGTAGCTATTGGCCTGCTCATGTAATGGGAGTAGCAACAGACCTGTCTCTGGAAGATCCTGTTTTTTTCTGCTCATGAGTCGTGATGCTGTTTTTTGTCAACCTCTCTTTTGTCAATGGTTCTGGGCCTCCAATCGCTATACTAGTTACAGATCTCTAACAACATTTCAGTGTTTGGTAGGAGAAAGGGAAATTTCTGATGCTCTAAGGAGGATTTTACTTTTGAGTCCCATACCCTTTTATTATGCAGTGACAAGCTTTATGATTTAGTCCAGCATGAATTCGGCATTGGAATCGTTTGGCTTCCAGTCCAAAGAGATGGTAATGTGAAGTGGAGTGCTTGGTCATAGAAAAACGTCTAGCAGAAACATCCTTTTTTGCAGTTCAGTAGAAGATTATCAGTTTAATGGGTCAGATTAAACATTTCAGACATGCTATGTTATACTAACACCCCCTTATTTTTGTAATTTATCATTCACTTGATGTCTGCAGGGAAGAGAACATAGTTGGGCTTTGGTTTAGATTTGAGGCCCAATTGTTCATCCTTGGTTATCATTGATCTAAATAGAAGATCTGTATGTACAATAGAACTGTGTGTTTAACATGATTCAATTAGATGAGATGCCCTTCTGATTAGACATTCATGTGTTTCATAATTTTTCTAGCAAGATGATGCTATATTTGTGATTGTCACCCTTCTTGGGTCTAAATCCTGTTTCTTTTTCATCATCACACATTCTTTTGGATAATTGATATCAGACTTTTTTTTTGTTTATTCATTTGCTGAGGATTAATGAAAAGGAGTTCATATTATTGGCAGACTGATGTAATATATGTCAAGACATGTGACATAATGTTCAATCATCCTTTGCCGAACTTGCTCTGATGAACCTAGGCCCTTAATCATACTTCTATTTATTTGATTTGGTACTTGAGATACTCTTTGAAGGAATATATCATCCCTACACTAAAGTTTTGGCTTCATCTACATCAAACTTACTTCAAGTGATTTGTTGTGGGAACTATCTGTTGGATTCACTACTTGAGAGTTGAGAGTTGAGATACACATACAAGGAATATATCATTTCTACTTTGCCAAAGTTTGTCCAAAATTTGCATTGATCTTGCTAGTAAATAACATGCCTTAAGAAATTATACGTCCACTATAGGACTTACCGCACCAAATGGCAGTGGGCAAATCTTCTTCCTACTAGCACCATAGGTGGAGTAGACAGATTATCTAGGGTTTAGGAGTCGGTCAATTTAGTTTTTGATTAAAAGATTGCCTTGGTGGGAACCAATGGAGGCCTCTGGTATTTGTGTCACTTGACAACACAAGGAGGGAATGCAGTTTATTCACATCCTTGTTTTCTGGCTTAAGAACTACTTGTTTTCATCCTACTATCAATTTAGTAACCTTTTTTTCTTTTGTTTAAGCAACAAATTCATTTAGATTAAAAAAAAAAAACAAACAAACAAAAAAGATAATCTGTGAAACCGATAAAATGATATCCTACACAATCCTTTCAATGTGTTTCACAACAGAGCGAAGCTAGCAATGGATATGCTCGGCTGAAAAAGCACCAAAACCAGAATGTCAAGAAGCCATACTCCATGGTTCTGCGGACTTGTAAAGCTGATCAATAATTTGATGGGAATGCTGCCGAACAAGAAGGCCATGGAGCTTGTGATCTTCAGCGTGTGCATGTTTCTATTTGGATGAACTTGACTCAAACCATCGAAATGGATAGTGATGACACTCCTACATAAACATGGTCTAAACTGAATTAAAATAAAACTTTTCATCTATCGATTACTTGTGTATAGGTGTGGAAGCTTCTGTTTACGAACAAATAGAGAGAAATTTCATATGTCGAGCATATATTATATGAACAAATGACAATCTATGTGATTATGTCCTCTCAATTTTTCTACCAAATGATGGTTCCAACCATAGTTTTGAAAACCGTACCAGATCAGATAGTCAGACCTGCTGTAACCAGAACTGCACTTTAAACAGTTCCATAGAAGCTTAAAACCGTAATCTACCAAAAGTAAAATCGGTTTGACTGGTTTTTTATGATCCTGTTCTAATAAAACTAATCAGTTTTTATATTTCTAACCAATTACAAAAAAGAAAAAATTAGAAATGTGTATTTCCAAAGTCCAATCCCACTTTCCATGAATTGTTTTTATTTTTTGATATTTTATTATATTTTTTGGTATATCTAAAAATTAAAAACTAGGTCATAAGCCTTCTAATGCATTATGAATTGTATAATTTTTTTTGTATTTTATTACATTCTATTTATGTTGGAAGCGAACCAAGGTTAGATCATGTAAATCAATGGTCAAACCCGGTTGGACCTGAACCATCTACCTAAATGGTTCCATGGCCGATCCAGTTCTCAAAACTATGGTTCCAACATGTGGTTTTCCATGAGTTAGATGGTCTAACTGATGAGGTATATATTATGTGATTGATAATTGACTGGGCCATTCACTGAATTTAAGTGATACTGTAATTCGATGGAGCATATGCTGCCTGTGATGATCTCGGTTGGATGAACATAAAGATGTTCATTACCCACTTGTGCAATAGATTGGATGATTCGACTCAGCACAAGGAGGCTGGCCGGGGCAGAAATAAGGTTGTAATTAGTGCTTCGAGGGTGACACCCAACTTTTCATGCACACCAATTATAGGTTTCATATCGCTGCGAATAATGGATGCATCACAAATGATTATGCCGTGATATTGTGTGGAGGCTTGTAGAAGTGTTGAGGATGGAGCTGAATGGCAATTTAGAGTATTGTTGATTGAGGGGTATTGTTTGTGTAGCCTCGACATTTGTGTGTCACGGTCAATTATGTTTAAGCTACCCTGTGGTTATTTGTCTGTTTCAATGACCTACGAATCATCCTAAGAATGCCACAAGCAATGTTAAAATAAAGCAAAAATAAGGAATTTGCAGTGCTAACAATAGACACACAATAACAAGTAACAATGTCAATGTCAGGTCACAATAGCAACAGGGAGTGCCACAACTGAAAGTCAACAAGCATTTTGAAAGGCAACAAAGGATAATGAAAGCAAGCAAATTTTATTGATGTTAGGCTGCAATTACAACATGCGGCTATTTAGGGATCACTAAGCACAATGTGTGTAACAAAAATGAGCCAAAAAAACCAATAATCCGTGAGGGGGCAAGACTCCGAAACCACACTCCTTGAAGACTAGGTTGAGAGCCGTGCTAAATTTATCAGGAGGTCACTACTAGTATATTAGGGATTTTACTTCTATAATTGCTTGTATAAAAGAGCAACCCTTGTTTCAAGATACAAGTTTTTTGAAGAGAACTGAAAAAGTAAAATAGACAAGTTCTATAGAGAAATGGTCATCTTTAGTTTGAATATAATGGAGTTGGTGTGGATGTTGACAATCGTTCTCTTGTGGATGTGATTTGCATCTTATTTCTGTGTCTTTCATGACAGGAACTGAAGTACATATCTTTTTTCCTCATTTGTTTGTTCTTTTTTATTCTTTAACTATTATGAAGCCCTGTGCCGCTATGCGTATGACTATTTGTGTTGGAGTGACAATTCGTGTTGGTGGGTTGGATTCGTGTCGTGTTGAGATAAGGGGATAAGGGTATAGGGTTTAGGGATACGACTATAAGGTTCAGCCCTAATCCAATTCATTTATTAATTGTGTAAAAGCATGTTGACCTACTTTGACCCGAAACACATTTACAATCAACCCTAACCCTCTTATTTCGTGTTGGGTTCATGGATTATGTGGTAATTCATATTGGCAGTGTTAGGATTGTAACCCCCTCTTGATGCGAGTTTCTTAGGATATAATAAACACAAAATAAACAAAAAAATCACGAGACAAAGATTTACGTAGAAAATCCCAAGACTGGAGAAAAACCATAGAGCCACACATAAACCTTTCACTATAATGGAATAATACAAAACTACAAGCTTTTCTCTCTCACACATTCTCACACTCATAGCCCAAAACCCTTGAAAAACCTATTTCTCTTTCGCATTGTCACATTATCTTAAGCAAGAGAACTTTAAGAAAACCCAAAGATAAATCATTCTTAAGTTTTTCACCATTCTCTCAAACCTTACAAAACCCTTTACAAACTCTTTGAGTGACCTCCCAATAACCCTAAACAATAATAGAGACCTTATATAAATCATATAAGTTGATCCCACCATGAAACGTAAGTTTTCTTACTCTCCACAATACTTTCTATTTTCTTATCGTCACGATAGCTCAATCCAAGATCAATCCATAATTGAAATAGGTGTTTGGCTCAATCTGAGATCGATCCAAGATTGAACTAGTAGTTCTCTAGTTTTTGGTTTTTGCAGTCTTGTGTCACCTAAGTGCCCGAATCGATTTGATAGTGCTGAAACTCACTTTTTTAGTTCCTCTCACCTTCGGTTTATATCAAACTTCCGCCCCAACAGTCTCCTACTTGGAGACTAATGCTCTTTGTCCATTGTCTAGCTTATGTACCTATGATGAGACATCTTCCATTCCGTGACCATTTGCAACTCCTCTTTTTATCTTCAATCATGTCGTTAGTCTTAATCTCTTATGGATCCTCTCATTGGATATAAAGACACCCTCAACAATATCCAACTTGGTTTTAACCTCGGCCCCTTGAAGACTTCCTATTAAACCTTTCCTTTAACCACATTTTGTTAAGACAGCAACTTTTGGCATGTGCATCACACTCCACCTTTCGCTCTTACACTAGAACTGACCTTGAAGAATTATTTGCACTTGTCATCATTTTGTGAACATTACGTCATGAACCTGAAATACACATCCACCACAACTTGATACCCCTTGTTATTATGATACTAGTTATTATATACCTTGTCTGCAAATACCACAAAGAACCGCTGTGGATCCTGTCTATAAATACCACTAGCTATTTTTTGTGGCATTCTGTATCACTGCTACACACATCATCAAGTCAATTCAGTTCTGCAGCATCTGACTTGATCACTATCAAACATATGTGTAGCTGTCTCTGAGTCAACTCAGTTAGTTAACTCTATAGAGGGACCCCAAATTGTTCTCTCTAATCACAAGAACCTCTTCACCATCATCTGCCACATGGAAACCTACATCACCTCTCTTTGTTTCATCCGCAAAAGAGACTCTACACTAGCATTGGTTCTTCTTTGCATTCCATTTCTAGTTATCCATCAAAATCAAAGGAATACCTACACCCCTTGGAGTCCAAACAGTCTAGTGATAACAATCTTGTTTCATTACGGCCAAACAATCTTGTGTGATTTTCTGGTTCCACTTACAGTTGAATACTTACACCCCTTAGAGTCCAAACGGCCTAGTGATATTAGATTTCTTCGCATCTTTGGGACATATATCACATCACCCAAAGTATAATCCACTTCATCAAATATCTTGATCTTCACCATTCCAACACCCATGATGTCACATTTAGATTCATTACCAAGAGATATAGAACCGGTATTCTTTTCCTGTAACTTATCAAAATATTCCCTCCTAGAGCATATATAAATATGACAACTTGAATCTAATATCCACTCATCAGAAGAAATATGGTTCATACCTTTGGAGACTTTAAGAGCATCTCCAAGATATTCCTCCTATTCCTCTTCCTTTTACGTTGCATCCACCACAACACCACTATCGGGATTATCACCATTGTTCTTGTTAACATGTTCTAAACAATCCCTTTTTATGTGGCCAAACTCCTTGCAATAAAAATATTGTACCCCACCATTTCCTCTGGATTTGGATTTAACACCTCAAAATCCCCACATCGACGACCTTTCTCTTCCATCCATGTTTAAGGCACTCACTCACCGATGAATTTCTTGCAAATCTTCTCACTGAATAACACATTCACCACATCATCAAACTTGAGCGTACCTGAACCCGAAGAATTGCTCAAAGACATCACTAAACCATCCCAACTCTCTAGCAAAGAAGATAACAACACCGATGCTCTAACTTCATCCTTAAAATCGATGCCTACTAAAGATAATTGGCTAGTAACTAAGTTGAACTTGTTCAGATGTTCAGTCACACCTCCGTGTTCACCCATCTTCATGTTGAACAACCTCTCATAAAAAACACCTTATTGGACGTCGATGGTTTCTCATACATCCAAGACAAAGTAGCCATAAGGTCTTTTGTAGCTTTCTCCTTGAAAATATTAAAAGTAACTAACAACAATAAAAAGAGAGATGAATCATACCTAAAGCTCTTTTGTCATGCACCTCCTAATCTGATTCCAACATCATCTCTAGTTTCTTCATTTTTCCTCTAAGCAGCTGATAGATATTTTTCTGATAGAGTACATCCTCTATCTACATCTTCCAATATGTAAAATTCATATTATCGAGTTGTTTCTCAATAGCAAACCTTGTGAATTCTTTCTCCATTGCTCTCACTCGAATCAAGAAATCCAAAATAAAAAAATGTTGGCCTTTACCAAACCACCAACTATGAATCTAGAATTGCCTCTTTCCTTTTAACGAGGTACTTGGCTTACTTCCAAACTTAAAACACCCCCCTCCCTTTTTGACGAGGAACCCGACTCTAATACCACTTGTTACGATCGTAACCTACTCTTGATGCGAGTTTCTTAGGATGCAATAAACACATAATAAACAAGAAAACACAAAAAAAAAAAATCACAAAACAAATATTTACATGGAAAACCCCAAGACCAGAAAAAAAAAAAAAAAAAAAAAACCATGGATCCACGCATAAAACATTTCACTATAATAGAATAATACAAAGTTACAAGCTTTCATTTCTCTTTCACACACTCACAACCCAAAACCCTTGAAAAAGTCATTTATCTTTCTCATTCTCACTTCTCTCTTAACCAAGAGAACCTTGAAGAGAAATCATTCTTAATGCTTTTCACCACTCTCTCAAATAGTGCAAAACCCTTTGTTAACCCTTTGAGTAACATCTCAATAACCCCAAATAATAATAGAGACCTTATATTGATCACGCAAGTTGATCCTACCATGAAACCTAAGTTTTCTTACTTTTCACGAAACTTTCTACTTTCTTCTTATCGCAATAGCTCGATCCAGGACCGATTATGGATCAACCAAAATTGAACTAGGTGCCTAGCTCAATCCGAGATCGATCCAGGATTGAACTGGCAGTTTTCTAGTTTCTTATTTCTATAGTCTGCATCACCTAATGTGCCCGGATCAATCTGGTAGTGTTGGAACTCAGTTTCTTGGTTCCTCCCACTTCTGGATTATATCAGACTCCACCTCAATAGATAGGTCATTTTCGTGTCATGTCAAGTAAAGGGTATACAACTATATGGCTCAACCCTAACCTAACCCATTTATTAATCATATATATCAAAGCAGGTCAACCTTCTTTGACCCGAAACACATTTACAGTCAACCTTAATCCAGTTATTTTGTGTTGGGTTCTTATCAGGTTTACGGGTCATACCAAACATTGCCCGTATGTGTGTGTGAGAGAGAGAGAGAGAGAGAGAGAGAGGGCATGGGATTGCGTTGGATCATTCGGTGGACAAGTGTTCGGTGTTCGGTGGGCAAGTGCTAGATGAACAAGAATGTGAACATCCAAGAGGCTTCCGCTGTCATGTCTACGTGTGGAAAGCCGAATTGTTCGGTCGTGCTTATCCGTTTTATTAAAGTGCCTCATCCTTTTGTCGGTGGATTAGGTTTCAAGTTAATGCACAAAACCAACGCCGACTCACTTCTTTATTAAAGGGGCAAATGTCCTGTACAGGACACCAGGCGACGTCATATGATATTAAAAAGGGTGGATTCTTGAAATTTCCTCTCTTAACCCGGCCCATTTTATTCCATGTGAAGTCCTCTGGTGTCCTGGACACCATCCTAGACACCAAATCCTAGACAGAACATTTATATTTCGTTAAAACGTGTTCTCAAAGATTCCAATGTGGGCTCCGCCAATATCAAAATATTTACTCCTGTGGCCGACTTAAGAGCCTTGTTAACTTCTTGTCTGTTACGGAATGTAGCATGTGACACGAAGAAATTAAAATACATGAATGACCCTTTTCATGTGTTTAATTCTTTCGCCACTCCAAAATAGGCAAAACATTAGCAAGGACATAAAAGGTTGTGAACACTCAACAGATGATTAAAAACGAACTGCCTCACACCATTTTTGTTAGTGCACACAAGCTTCTACTGTGGAGATGGCGAGCAATCCCATGTGCAAGAGATATCATTATAGAAGAAAATGTTCTGTGAAAAAAAAAAAATGTCTGTAGTGTTTATGGTGAATTATGAGCTGACATGTAATGTGTTTGGAGTTCAAAAAAGTGTTCAAGGGTAAAAAAGAGACAGCCAATGCCAAAATACATCATGTGTCAATCAATGGCACGCCTACATAGGAGTTAGTCTAATTTCAAGGATGGTGAAGGTAGTTTTGACATTTAGTAGATAGAACTTGTTAGCAAGTGGGTGACTGTCTTTCTATGTGCCCTGCACCTACCAAATCCATTATGAAGTCCATAACGAATTGAAAGCCATCTTTAAAACGACCCGTGAAGACTTGAAGTCAAGAGAGCAGTAACAGAAATGAAAACCCAATTCGTTCTACTCCCCCTTCCTCTCCTACTGATCTTCCCCTTCTTTGATGGAGCCTCTGGCGCCGGCCATGACCGGAAGTTGGCTCTCTTAGGTGGTTGGCAACCCATCAAAGATGTCAATGATCCACTTGTCCAAGAGATTGCACAGTTCGCGGTGAGTGAGCACAACAAGGAAGCCAAGACAGATCTCAAGTACGAACGTGTGGTTCGGGGTGAGACCCAAGTCGTCGCCGGCACCAATTATCGGCTGGTAGTTGCGGCCAAGGATGGAGGCGTTTCGAAAAATTATCAGGCCGTGGTGTATGAGAAGCCTTGGGAGGGATTGAGGAACCTCACATCCTTCAAACAAGTTTAAAAGTCTTGTAATGTTTGTGTGTGAGTTTTGGTGGGTATTAGATAGATATGTGATGATGGTAATGTTATATTAAGCTTGGTTGTTCAATTAAAGGAGAACTTCTTTGTTTGGGGGGTGGGAGGGGGGATTTTTATTTTATCGTACAGAAGGTGAGCATTATAGATTGGACAATGTAGAGATCAACAATATGGAAATCATAAATCGAATGCTAATGGGATGACCCAATGTTATCTCCATGCCCATAATGGGGCTCTGACCGGACACACATTGCCAGGTGATCCTGACTGCTGGAACTGTTGAAATCATGCGGTAGACATAATACTAGAGAAGAAATATATATACACCATAACTGATATCAAAGTTTATGGTACCACTGGTTTGGTAGTTTTTCGTGGTTTAGTTTGAGATGTGGCGAGAAGATTCAATTAGAGAAGTCTTATCCCAACTACTAGGTCGGCTGCACGAGTCTTATCCCACAACATATCATCGGCGTATCAACATAGGGGTACTTTTTAAGTAAGATTCTCACCATACCACCATGTCAGCATTGAATATTCATATAATCTAGACCATCCAATTAACGGACCCCATTAAAGAGAGTTTCCTCCCATACCAAAATCGAATCTGACTGGCTAGATATGATCTCCGAAGAGGATTGTGTCCCTTCCCCGCCTTGTACGCTAAACTCCACTGGGGGTCAAGGGGGCAGACACATCATCACCTGAAGTGATTTACATGCCCCCCAAAAAGTGTAAATCACTTTCGGTACTGATGTGTCTGCCCTCTTGACCCCTAGTGGAGGTTAGTGTACAAAGGGGAAGCAGATACAATCCTCCCTCAAGGAGTTGGTATCCTTTATGCCTACGCCCAAGTACTCTGTGCTGTGGGATGCCCCAGACACAAAGGGGGGTGGGGCTCATACACTCTT